>OZ024827.1:57389642-57594642 GCA_964016985.1 Anodontia alba | reverse complement strand
TGGAATGCGAACAGCCGGGAATCCTACTTTTTTGCGTTGGCACAGTCTGGTGAGGGTTCTAGCTGTTCACTTTGGTATTCAACATGTCCTTGTGGAAGGGATGATATAATGACCAGAAATCAGGGTATGTAAGCGCAAGTCAAGGGCACGGATAATATCATCACGAAAACATACCTATATATTTTTGACCCCCTTAAACCCCACTTTTATATAGTAAAACTGGGGTTTACAGGGGTATACATTATTTTTCTTATTTCTGCTCAAAAACATAGATTATGGTTACTCGTTAGAACCGCCTCGCCGAGGCGGTTCTAACGAGTACCCACAATCTATGTTTTGAGCAGAAATATGAAAAATATCAGCGTTTTTATCTGAATATTTTCAATTTTTTGGCGGTGAAATTTTCTATAGATTTGAATAGGCGTGTTTTCGTAATGATTAAGAATAGCAAGTGATGTTATTCTTTAAAAAGTGTTGTTGTTTTTTTGTTGTTTTTTTTAATGGAGTGCTTTACATACTACAAAACGGGAGTTGATAGTTGACAAAACCTTGAACTGATATTTAGAAGTTATTGTCAATAGCTTTTGTCTGTTGGGTAAGCGACCAATGCATGTTGTTCGGCGTTTCAGTTTAATAATATAATGTCAGTGATCAGCCCTCGTGTACGTCTAGATCTAGGTCTAGGTCTAGATCTTTTGTTGCCCGAAGATCATCGCAAACAGAAAGAAAATTAAGACAACTGCTATTTAAAATGACAAACTATGTTGAAAAATGCTAAATCGAAACTCATTTCTGTCTCATTTGTACTGGTTTATTGCCAAACTATTGCACCATATTGTATGACTGCCAGGTCTATGTTGATATGTTTTGAAGATATGTTATATAGACGATAGGCTCGTATGGCTGTCTAAAATTAAATTTCTGTTCTGTTAATTTACTGAAACTACAGATGCATATTGGTTTGATAAATAGCGTAGCTTAAACTATAACTGAGGTAGGGAGAAGTATATACTTCATGAAGGGGCCCAGAAAGGGGTCAGTAAGTCCTCTATATTTCAAAAGTAACAAGAATGGATTTTTCATAATCAGATATTTTAGTCAGGAGGCTCTTGTCGTCATCACTTTTCTTGTTTGAATTAAGGTTCTTACCTTACCTACTTAATAATTCGACAGAAATGGGAAGTTGACTCAGTAAAACGTTTATTAAAGAAGAAAAATATTTAAAAAATGTCTTATTTTGCCATAACAGAGACATAACGTATTTACCCCTCACGGGTCCTTACTAAGGAATGTGACCGTACCTTTCCCTATCTTTCTTTGTTAGGGGTACCAACCAAAAGTGTAAAATTAAGCTATCGAGCGGTAACACTATCATGACTATAGAGAACACATGGTATGACGAAACATATTGTTTGTGTTGCGGTTTTACGGCCCAGTCAACCCAATGGGGTCATGTCGAGCGCGGTCAGTTTACCTAACCACACGTTTACTGGGCAGGCTTAGTCCTCTAAGCGGTTAACCAGTATTGTGCACATTCTTTCGCCAGAAACTGACACTGCCCTTCTTGAATCAGCGGAAGGGAGAGAATGACCGTAGAAAATATTTCATGATCAATCTCCACGAAAGAATGTTGCCGACCTCGGCGGGGGTTGAACCCGCGACCTCCTGGTCTCCAGTCGGACGGGCGCATCCAACTGAGCCACCGAGGCATGACGTAGCATATTACGCACAGACAGCGTCATCAGAGAGGTCAAGAACATCAACTTGGACAGTTCACGGCGCATCTGTAGTAGCTCCAGATAACATGATTAGTCAAAATTTGCTTTTCGTGCACAATAAAATCACCTTGGTGCGATACACATACCACTAATGAAAACAAAAAGTCTGTGGCTACTGACAATCGGTTGTCAGTAGCGATTTCGCTATTGACAACCGGTTGTCTATAGCGATTTCGCTACTGACAATCGGTTGTCTATAGCAAAATCACTGCTGACAACCAGTAAGATGTTTTTTAAGTTTAAAGTCTTGGTCGGTTTCATCAGTTTCAATACAGAATGATTATTTAATAACTACAACACGCATATAATTGGTTATATTTTTAAAAGCCCTTTTTATAAACTTCACATGCAGATATAAAAAATTAGCAAAGACAGCAAATATACATGAATGATTTCGTAAAGCAATATTCAAGTAGAACAGAGAAACACCTGAATCTCCTGATCAGACTGCTCCTTCAAGAGCAGAAGCAATCTGATGAGGATCTCCACTCTTTGCTCATGATGGTCTATCCCAGTACTCAGATTACCATACTATTTCTAACCCTAAGACATTTTGGTTATTTACAAAAATTTACCATAATGTCATAATACAGCTGTTAAACTCTTTTGGGTAAGTAGCAAAGAAAAATGGTATGGTCTGTACTTTGTTTCTCAATATTTAGGGTATGTAGGTATTTACAGTACTTCTTCTAATCATAAGTCATCCTTGTTATTCGCATTTACCAATTACCATAATGTCATAAAACTGTCATTAAACTACATTGGGTAACATATGAATGTAGTGATCGCAGTCAGAACCATGGATGTATAAACAGGGCTTAAGGGTCATTATGATACATTATCTGACGCTGGAAACCTTCAATGGTGTGTCTTCTATTGCTATTACTACACGTACTGAATTGCACAGTGTTATGTCTCCCCACCGAAGGGGAGGGGCATATTGTTTTTGTTGCAGATTCCATAGGCGTTAGTGTTACACTTATCTGTTTAATATCTCGTGAACCATTGGCTAACACTGATTCTTACCAAATTTACGTTGATATACAGCATATATCACTGTGACAGGTTAAATAATTGGTTAGATTTGGTTACCCTGACCTAATTTTCAAGGTATCTGCGAGACTGTTGAAATTAGGACAATAAAAAAAAAACAAAAAAAAAAAAAAACATGATCTTTGGTTGGAATCTTACCATATTTGTCTGGATGTATCACTAAGACAAGTTAAATTGATTAGGTTTTGGTGACCTTGAGCTGGTTTTCAAGGTCATAGTTTGGCTGCGAAATTAAGGCCAAAAAAGGGTGTTTCTGGTTCTCATGAACCATTGATTGGATTTTTACCAAACTTGCATGAATATATGCTTGTGACTAGATGAAGAATTGATTTGAGGTTATGGTGACTTTTACCTAATTTTCAACATCACACTGGGACAAAAACTAAGCTTATATACATAGTATCTCATAAACTACTGGAAGAATTCGTACCAACTTTCATAAAAATATAATTGAGACAGGACAAAGAGCTGATTAGTGTTTGGTGACCTTGGCCTAGTTTTCAAGATCACAGCTACACTAAAGCTGTTGAATTAAAGTAAAATAGGGCTTGTCTGCATGGTATCTCCTGAGCTGATGGATGGCTTTTAATCAAATTTACATTATTTTATCTCTGGTACATGAGAAAGAGTTGCTTAGTTATTATGACCTTGACCTAGTTTTCAAGGTCATCGCAGGATTTCATTTATAGCAACATTTGGCTATGATGTCTGTTATCTCTGTCCATACTCAATCAAAGAAATCCAAAAAAGGTTAAAACTATGTTAATACATGAAAAATGTCTTGTCCGTAGACACATGTCTTTGTCTGTATATGTTGCAAAAGTTAACTGGATAAATAAAAATTATTTGTATATTTTGTATTTTGACATGGATATATCTGTGTTATCATAACTGAATTAAAGCACACATTTGGCCTACGTTTCTGTCTGTATTTCGTTGTGAATTGAAATTTTGACTGCTGAAATCTCTGCACAATGTATTCTGAAGTCAAAGAATGCAGTTTACCTCCAAAATAAAATGTTGTAATTCACAGTATGTGTCTAAAATATAAAGGTTAACAGATCTGACGTGGATAGAAGTTGGTATATTCATCTTTATTTATCTTACTAATCATTACTTTGAAATGTCTACGGACAAGACATATCTACGGACAAGACATTTTTAGCTCGCCTATACGAAAGTACAGGAAGAGCTTTTGCACCACCCGTGGCATTGGCGTTGGCAGCGGCGTCGGCGTTAACAAAAAATGTTAAAGATTTTTTTCCATCAAATTTTTGATGGATTTAGTTTATATTTGGTATAATTATAGATGTTGGTCCAAAACTTTATTGAGCTCCATCCAAACCCCTGCTCATGACCTATAGGTCAAGGTCACGGACTTAGAAATTTTATGTTAAAGTTTTGCGTCAAAGTTTTTAAGATCTCTTAATTTCTAAATCCTTGCACGGATTTACTGTATATTTGGTATGATAATAGATATTATTGGTCCAAAATTTTATTTGGCACTACCCCCACCCTGCTTATGACCTAAAGGTCAAGGTCAAAGACTTTATGTTAAAGTTTTGCGTTAAAGTTTTTAAGATCTCCTAATTTCTAAATCCTTGTATGGATTTATGAACTTAGGTGTCCAAAAAGGCGTTTTTAATGAAACAATATAACACTAGTTTTTGGCCATTTTTGGACCATTTTGCTTGGTATATGGCAAACATGAATTCCAAAAAGTATTTAGGCGTTTTGGACTGCTGAAGGCGGTCTCTCAGCACTTCCCTGAAACAAAAATAATGTGTGTAAGTCTATTGTAATGCATAATAGAGGCATATAACAAGCCTTATGTGAAAAACATTGCATCTGATCTTGGCTGAGCCATATAGCCTAAACTGTATTTCTGTGTCAGTTCATTCAGTACATCTTTAAGCATTTTACCTTCTGATCTTCCATTATTTTTTTTCCGTTTTACTGTCTGTTTAACATTATTGATGTCTTTGTTTATAACACTTTCACCTATTTTAGATGATACATACTGCCTAATGTTTTTGGTTTCAACATTCATTTCAATGAAGGGTTTTATTTCATAATTTCATCTGCCGTCAGAGTTCTGTTTTTGGAGTACATTGGCAGCATATGTGCTGAGACAGGATTGTTATGGTCAAAGATGTTGCTTTATATTTTTCTCCATTGCTATCAAGATGAAGCCTGAGAACAGCTGAACAACCAGTTGCAAAATATTGCTGCACAGGTATTTTACCCTCACTCCTTATTCTTGGTTTGCCATAATGTTTTTCACACCTTCACCCATGACAAAAGGTGATATTCATTGTTTTATCTTAACTGTAAGTCAGTGAAATAGTAAGAATTTTGTACATGTGTGTAAATGATGTTTCAAAATCAATTCTTAAATCAATTCTTAAATAATATTTGTCAATAATATTTGTCAATAGCCACTTCCAAACAAAAATAATAAAACAAATAAAATCTGTGAATTTTCTTCCGTGACTGTTTTGCAACCAAAATCTGTGACTTTTTTCGTGACTTTTTTCCTGTGACTTTCTTTCCTACTTCAAAGGATCAACCGACACCCGGCCTAATGACATATGCGATCAGAGAAAAACAGATCAGCCGGCGCATCTACGCTGTCTTTTTCAGGGCTGTGTTGTTCTCTTTTAGAATATGCACAGCCAGACAGTCTTATCAGGGCCTGTTCAGTTCGCTGTTAGAAAGTGCGCATCCACTTAATTTTATCAGGGCCTGTGTCTTTCGCTATTAAAATTTGCCATCCGACGCAGTCTTATCAGGGTATGTGATGTTCGCTTTAAGAATATGCGCATATCGCCTTTTGAATGTGCTTGTCAGCGCAGTCTTTAAGGGCCTGCGTTGTTAGAATATTCAAGGCTTATTTTCTATGTAGCATCCCATGTAAACTTAGATCACACTTTCTAGACGCACAAGCTGATGTAAGGCTACGATGGTCGCATATATCATAAAACTGTTTTATTGTTAATTTTAAGTAGATATTATTTTGTGGTTCGTGAAAATCAGAATTTTCAAAACCGCAAGCATATCCTAATTTCTGTTAAATTCACTTGAATTGTCGAAACAGCGTTAGAGTTAAAACAAAACAACAACAAAAAAATAAATAAATAAAATAAAATAAAATAAAATAAAAATAAATAAATAAAAATAAATAAAAATAAATAAATAAAATAAAATAAAATAAAATAAAATAAAAATAAATACAATAAAAATAAACATAATAATCCATAGTGCGATATCCATGAAAACACATTTTTGTACACATATTTCTAAATTATAATCCGCTGTTTAGAAATCTGTCTCTGTCCAGAAATCTGTGTATCACAGTTACGCTTTAAATGACCACCTGCTGGGTACTTATGTAACCGAGGCCATGTGTTTTTCTAAGATATGTCAAATCCTCACGACAGTGTATACATTAAAAACACAAATTCCAAGTTAGGTATATAAATAAAATGATGTTACCGTATTTACCCTAAGTATTCGGACACCTGACCTCCTTACCACACTTGTTCTAAATTTTGAACAATTTACCACCCGATTGGGTGTCTAAGCTTGTTGGATGAGTGGCAAACACTGTAGACCCTGATGAGACGCTGTAGAACGCGGCGTCTCATCTGAGTCTACACCGTTTGCTCAGGTCTGTTTGTCCGAAAGCATACGGTAAATAGAGTATTCACAATATACAATATATAGTAAGATATATCAGTCCAGAAATAATTTAGTATATAGGGTGTAATGATGAATTTGGGCTAACATGTGGAATTGAAACAGATTTCTGGGCAGCAACAGATTTCTGGACAGCGGATTATAATTTAGAAATATGTGTACAAAAATGTGTTTTCATGGATATCGCTCTATTGATTATTATGTATTTTTTTATTGTTTTTAAATCTAACTTTATTTCGACAATTCAATTGATTTTAACAGAAATTAGGATATGTTTGCGGTTTTAAAAAATCTTCTTATCGCGAATGACCACAAATTAATATCTACTTAAAATTAACAATAAAACAACTTTATGATATATGCGACCACCATAGCCTTACATCAGCTTGTGCGTTCAGAAAGTGTGATCTGAGTTTACATGGGGTCCTAAATACAGAATGTGCCTTGAATATTCTAACAGCGAACAGCGCAGGCCCGGCAAAGACTGCGCAGACAAGCACATTCAAACAGCGATCAGCACAGGCCTTGTTAAGATTGTCTATGTGTGCATATTCGTAAAGCGAACATCACATACCCTGATAAGACTGCGTCGGATGGCAAATTCTAATAGCGAAAGACACAGGCCCTGATAAAATTAAGTGGATGCGCACTTTCTAACAGTGAACCGAACAGGCCCTGATAAGACTGTCTGGGTGTGCAATATTCTAAAAGAGAACAACACAGCCCTGCAAAAGACTGCGTAGATGCGCCGGCTGATCTGTTTTTCTCTGGTCGCATATGCCATAAGATCGGTTTCTTATCGGGGTCGGTTGATCCTTTGAAGTAGGAAAGAAAATCACAGGAAAAAACTCATGGAAAAACGTCACCGCTTTTTGTTGAAGAGTATGCACGACGCTGGGCCAAGAAAGAGGACGTGGAGGTTGACACCTTGTCTGAATGGGTTAAATCGGTAATGTCATTGGTAAACAGACGTGTCTTAGTACTCAGCAGAACCATGTCTCGCCGACATGAATCGGTGTTTTATGATCCAGATATTGCTGCTGAGTTAGCTGAAATCCATGAGAAGTTTGTCGTTCAGTTGTTCCAGCCGACAAGGCATCTAACAACATTATGTTTGTTTGCAAAACACACTATATAAACTGTTTAATGGAAGAGCTTGGTATGAGTACCATGACTGGAAGCCCTACATATAATCTTACTGCTATGTCCAAGGATAAAATTCTACAAAACCATAATTCGGTGATGCCGACATTCGGAATTTCCCTCCCAGAGGCAGATATTGATCTTCCCAAACTGTACTGGATTCCTAAACTTCACAAGAATCCTTACAAGCAGAGATCTATTGCGGGTTCGGCTAAGTGCTCAACCAAGCCTCTTTCTCAGATTCTAACACGAAGTTAAACACGGCCTTCAGAAGTATTGTGACACTGCAGATGCCAGAAGTGGTGTTAATCAGATGTGGATCCTAAAAAAACTCCAAAGAGCTTTTAGAATACCTAAAGGCACAATCTCTTCATTCCGTGAACAGTATAAACTCTTTCAATTTCTCTACTCTTTACACTACTATTCCTCATGATAAATTGAAAGCTAAATTAAAGGAACTTATCAACCAGTGTTTCTTCCATAAGAATGGTAACCGTCGATTTCAGTATGTTGTCATTGACTACAAAGACACATACTTCGTTCGGGATCACTCTGATGCACCACAAAAATACTCGGATACAAATGTCATAAAGATGCTGGAATACCTAATCGACAATATTTTTGTGGAGTTCGGCGGACGGATATTTCAGCAAACAATCGGCATACCGATGGGTACTAAATGTGCACCGTTGCTTGCTGACTTGTTTTTATACTCGTATGAGACGGAGTTTGTACAAAGTCTCCTCAAAGCAGGCAAGAAACACCTTGCACAACAATTCAATTTCACCCACAGATATATAGATGATGTATTGTCTCTGAAAAACACAAAATTTGCAGAGTATTTGGAATTCATCTATCCACGTGAACTTGAAATAAAGGAAACAACGGAAACTGCAGCCTCCTCCTCATACTTGGTTTGTTATTTCTACATTGACAATGGAAAGCTTACTACTAGGCTTTACGAGAAATGGGATGACTTCAGTTTTCCCATTGTTAACTTTCCATTCCTGAGCAGTTATATCCCTTCTGCACCAGCATACGGCGTTTACGTTTCACAGTTAATCCGTTATGCCAGAGCCTGTTCAAATTATCAGGACTTCATGGAGCGTGGGAAACTGCTCACTACAAAGTTGTTGAGCCAGGGGTATCAAAAAACCAAACTGGTAGCAACACTTAAGAAGTTCTATGGGAGACATCATGAGCTGGTCAATCCCTACAATGTGGCAGTTTCCAGAATTGTTTCTGACGTTTTTGCCAATGATGCGCCATAAGAAGACTTCCCAAATCCCGGACATTTCCTTCGTTCAGGCCGATGGGCATGGTGGGCGAAGCTTGCTTACCAAGTAATACTTACTATCCGCGGACGCCTGATTACACCCTTTATTCTGGGGTCCATGTCTGTTGGTCTGTACATTCTCATTTGTCATTCGTTTACGGATTTATGAGTTTGGAATATGTCTTAGATACCATGACGGCAACTACTTTCCTTAGTGGTATGTGAGTTACTTATTTAAAAGTACCATTCAAAAGTGTTGACAATGACGAACGACGACAGACAACGGAGATTCCCATCCTTTTAGGTCCCTTAGTGCCTTCAGTACTACCATTTTGCTAAAAAAGACGAAGTTTATGAATTTTCACAGTTTTTAGTTTGAAAATAAAGTTCACAAGCAAATAACAGAACCTCATCAATGACAGTTTGTTTTAAATATAAGCATTCTTTTAATTTACAGTTATCTTCTGTAATAGGCAGACAGCACTTATCTTCACACCTTTGAGCCAGTTATAAACGCTAGACCAATTGACTTACACCACCTTAAGTGATTTGTGCTATTTTTCACACATGTAGATCAGGTACGCACATCAGGAAAATTGATAATACCCGAAATTAATTGACACCAGCCTTTTTTTAAGTGGATGATTTCAATATAATTGATTTCTGACTTCTCTGGCTTTTTTTCCATGACTTTTTCTTCATGTTTTTTTTTTCCTGTGACTTTCTTTCCGATCGATTGTAGGTAAAATGCCAGAGGAAAAAATGCCAGAGGTAAAAATTTCAGAGGCTACCCGGAAAAATGTCATAGGTAATAATGCCATAGGAAAGAATGCCGTAGATATATGCTTCCATAAGGCAAAAAATGAAAGTTTAATATGGAATCTGAATATTTTTCAGAAGGGAAAAGTTTTATTTGTTATTGCAAAGAATGTTAAAAAAAGTATTTATGTATCATTGAAAAATAAACCTCATTATAAATAAATTCTAAATAAATATCTATTGTGAGCTTTAAACAAGCTACATTAATTATTAAATAAACATTCATGACAAAAAAGGTTATGAGTGTATAAAATACCGTAACAAAAGAAGTGAGTTTGAAACAGAGAGTTTAATTAATGTTATTGATTTCAAAGCTTTTTTGTTCTGAATTTAGTGTGATAATTATATTAATCCCCTATATAATCTTGCATAACATTAAAAAGGGGAATAACTGATGTTTGATGTTCTTTAGATATTGTCTTTTGATGGTAGTAAGTGTAATGTGAATTTACAGTCAAGACTTCGACGTCTGTGTGTTGAATACATCATTGGTGAACGTGACAGTGGAAACTTTCTGAATGATGTTTTGTTTTGAATACCATTCGTTTTGAAAGGTGATTACGTTTATAAAAAAAAATGTACACTAGTGCTGCAATAGTTCTTGAGTGCGAAACCATTTTTTTTAAAGTGTTCAGTACAAAATGAAATTCAAATGAAACATTTTAAACAGCAGAGGTCCATTTAAGCTGTGTATTTGTGATAATTTAAAGACACTTTTTCTTATTTTGTTTATCCACTTTTGCGAAGGGTCTCAGAAATACCCATTTTTCTGCTAAAATATACAGAGGAACCCGGAATAGACAGGAATGTGATCATTTACCTAAAAGAGATATTATTACAGCAACTTGCATTGTGCGGTTCTTTTCGGATCAAGCTATATCTTATTTACAAGCCTTAGTGATGCTCCATAAATTACTTCACATCTGGTCTTTTGGAACAGTTAAATTTGTATGGTTTTGTTTTGCTTTTAACGACTGGGTCTATACCGCTGCCGGTTAATCTTTTTTCACAAAGGATCTGGGTGTGACTATGGTATGTGTATGCTGTCCCTCATAAATTAGTCAGGAAGAAAACAGTTCAAGTTTCGCAGATACGACTATATGCATTTAAGCTATTATCTTCTTCTAAATCTTCCATGCCGCTTGTAAGGTGTGCGGTCCGAGAAGTCATGGTGGTAGACTTTTGCTCTTGTTATTGCTTCCGTTCTTGATTTGTGTAAGCCATAATTGGCGCAAACATTGGCAGTGGATACGAAATGCAGCCATGGGTCACTATTGAATAAATCATGGAATAAAAAGTACAATATCTGTCGTTTTAGAGTTATAAATAAGCAACAAAAATAAGTTAACCGAGTTTTAAACCAGTGACGTCAATTTTCTAGATAACAGTTCGTATTTAATTCATTTATTTGCTGGATTTATCAGAATTGTAAGTGACTTTGTATGAAAACACACACACACACACACACACACACACACACACACACACACGCACACGCACACACACATACACACACACACACAAATGGACATCACACAACAGGACATCATCTACTCATTGATGAAAAACGTTTTGTTGCTATGATCACTTCGTATGAATTGCAGAAAAAAATAAATAAATAAACAAGTAAATATAATGAAGAAAAACAAAACAATCCGGAAGCAAAATCACTATCAGAACTAGTTTTGAAATTTGCAAATAAAACTCACAGAAATCAAAATAGTTCTTACTTAACTGTATTGTTCTAGAGATACAGAAACTGTATTGTCTTAAAATTCCATAACTTATTTTTTGCTCGAAAAATGAAACAAAAATAAAAAGAAAATGCTGCATTTTTAATTCCGTTCAATGTTTGTGGTTGGATCGATATCTGTCACAGTTTTATAATGTATATAAGATGTAAATTAAAAATAAACAACGATACCAAGTAATTTTTATTTCTGTTTTACAATCCTCAGAGGATAAGTGGATAGTGACGTCACTGACTGTTATATTGTTAGACCGAGTCCATTTTTATAAATAGGTAAATGCAAACCAAATTGCTACCTTCAATAAATAATGTAAGCCGCGTTGACCATAAATCCGCGGTAGGTCAGTGTTAGTTTTCCTAGACTATGAATCTGGACATTGTGGGCTCGAATCTTAGTGTTGTTGTTTTTTGTATACTTTTTTTAAGAATTAAATATAAAAGAAAACATATGTTAAGAAAAAAAAGTATTTTGCAATTATCAATTGTGAAAACAAATTTTCAATGTAGCGACATCTATACTTTCTGTTTAGCATATCTTTTTAAAAAAAGGTTAGAAAAAAGTCCAGGGAGTAACACAATCACAAGCCGCAGCCCTTCCCAGACACCAAGATGAAAAGTAAACAGACAAAACCAAACAAGCGAAAATCGAACAAACGTACGAAAAGCACTAAGATTAGCTCGCTCTTCCCCAAGCAAGGTAATCGCAATGCTCAAAGGACTTAAAAACACAAGAACAAAATAACACCAGGGAATAGAAGGGACGGCAATGATGATCAGGAATCGATAAAATTATCCCACACCTCCCATCAGAGACATCATAGGGAAAGAAACACAAACACGAAATAACTAGACCCTAATGGAAACATCACTAGCAGAAAGCCAAACGGACAATTACTTTCCCACAAAGTGGCCAAATGGCTATCCAAAACAAAAAGATGTAAGCGACACACACATTCAAAGACGAACTATAACAAAAATAAACCATGACAGAAGAACCGCCTTGGAACGGTCAGTGAAAAGTATTTCACTGGTGGGAGGAGGGGGGCGGGGGGGGGGGCTTAAATCGATTTTACGTGGCCACAATCCTCGGCCTTACTTCTGCCGCGGTTTAGACACACAATATGTTCAGTCCGCATGAAGGCTTAAAACAAATCGCCTCGTAGAGTAACCACAAAGCAACAAAGAGTAAGACTAACACCGGGACCACCGCCTTAGAACGGCCAGTAGAATAAACCACTGGGGGTTTAAGGTACTTTTACAGCTAACCAACTTCACCCTGGGTCCCGATGCTACTCTTAATACAGAATACCTAAATTTGCGGTACGAATAATGGCTCCCAACTCAGTCAATGCATCAAAGCGAAAACATAAAAATCAAATAAATCACTATGATAAACAAAGACGAGTACTCATGGCTAATTCTACTGTGTGCAAGAGTAAATGAAAACCAACAGTTGAACCACGGCGGGCCAAGCCAGACATATCATCAAGCCCAAACCCACTGGTTAAAGTTTTACGAAGAGGCCGTCATTGACTCTGAAGCCCGAACCGCCGTCGTGCAATTAAAGAGTGAAGCATAGCCGTCAACAATGATTGGGTTAATAACTAGGCATGCAGTCTGCCGCATAATATCCAGGCTATAGCCAATTAAAAAAAAAAAAAAAAAAAAAAAAAAAAAAACAAACAAAAAAAAACAAAAAAAAAAACAAGAAAGAAAACCGGTAAGTCTAGTAAAACTAGTCTAGTAAGACTTTTATTTTGAATAATTACCACGTGCTTATAATCCATGCAAATACATATGCATCATGATATTGTCTAATAATATCTATTTAAAATAATATAATATGTAACATACAAGGACCGTAAACAAAGTAAAAGTTTTTTTTTCTAAAAAAGCTGATGTGCTGCTAGGATCTCGTGAACTAACACATCGCTTAATCGTTCGTCCAGAGCCCTCCGCTTTACCAACTGCGCTGTTACAACACACTATTCAAAAGCACACTTATAACGATAACAAGTATATACTACATAAAATATTAGCAATGTTTTTCCGATAATTCATGCAAATCCTGATTAACCCAGGTAGAGTGGTAGCTGCCGTGATGTCACTGTCAAATTATCCTCCGAGCGCTTATTTACTAAGCTTAAACCCAGGGCCAGTCTACACTATTGGAGGAGATGTGTTTTAACTGTTTATTCTTAAGTTTAAGAGCTTATTTATACTAATCTAAACTGAAAACCGTATGTGAATGCTGTGCTTTCCTATAAAGTACGTAACATCCTGCTTGCGTAATTAACATCGGTGGAACAAAAAATGAAAACAGGCATTTTCAGTCTACAGAAAATACCATTTATTTTCTAAATCTTATGTACACAAACGATTTAATAAGGCAGCTTATATTGTCTCAGGTATGCTATAAATTCTCGCTGCATGTCTTACATGCTTGTTTCAGTACAATGAGATACTGCTGAAAGAGTTTTCGGCCAGATTATTTTTTCACAGACTTGCCAAAGTCTGTACATTGATTCTTTTTTCGAAACCGCGATTTATTTTACATAAACAATTACAGCAAAAAGTAGAGATTTTGGCACGTCTGTTTATTTCAGTCTGCAAGCCGGTCTGTACAGGGACTGGCTAACGTCATGAAATCTTAGTTTTCGCAACTATAGGTACTGTACCGTCTACATGACAGACTGATTTGTGCCATTGTTGTTCACTTAAGGCATGAGACAGGTTTTCGTTTAAGGCATGAAGCAGGTCATAGTTTCCGAGTGAACATTTGATTTTCTAGACGCAACTCATTAATAAACAATCCTGCCATTTCTGAATGATAAAGTGGGAGAAGATGGTGTGCAGTAAATATCAAAGAAAAATAAACATCCCAATTTATACTGTTTATCAAAGTTTCACCCGCCCGTATAAAGCTAATTCTAATTATTGCACAACCACTGAATTGTTAAATTTATAATCTTCCTGCCTCACTGCAGTTATAAATCATGCAATAAAAATTGAGAAAGAGTTTTTGAAAGGAATAATACCTTCTCCCTCTTTGGTCTATAAAAAATTCAAGTGAGATTCTTGATCATTACAAAAACACGCCTGTTCAAATGTATTGAGAAGTTTACCACCAAAAAATGAAAACTTTCAAATGAAAAGTTCTGGTAGTTTTCATATTTCTACTCAAAATATAGATTTCGGGTACTTGTTAGAACCACATCGGCGAGGCAATTTAACGGGTACCTACAATTTATGTTTTTGAGCAGGAATAAGAAAATGTATACCCCTGTAAACCCCACTTTTACTGTATAAAAATGAGGTTTAAGGGGATCAAAACTGTAAAGGTGCGTTTTCGTGATGTAAACTAAAATTGAAAGTTTTCGAGGTTTTTGAGTTTCCAGTTTGTCCACATATGATTTTTCACTCATCTTTATACTGCCATAACTCACAGTCTGATTGAAGAAGATCGAAGTCACTAAATGAATGAATATTTACTCAAGAAGGCACTTTATAATGAGAAGCGTGTTTCTTTACTTCTGATGAGCACAAAATTATAATTTAAAGTCATGTGAGAGAGTGTGTGAGGCTATTATTTACCGTTTGGGTTGATATATTTATTAGATTTGGCATACATTTTACTGACAAAATGTTGTTATTCCGATGAGGACCAATTGTAATCCCCTTGTTGCGGATGTTGTTTTTATTATTTGTTATGAGAAAGATTTCGTGTTATCTCTCTCTGACGAAAACCAGGCTGATATTATGGAGATTTTCAATTCTGCTTACTATTGATAATACCTATTTTGAGCAAATGATTGATCAGTTCTACCCCCTTGAACTTCAGTAAGATAGAGCTAATTCTTCTGATACCAAAGCAACATTTTTTGGATTTGATTTTATCCACATTAAATCGGATAGTTTAAAAAATACGACAAACGTGATGCTTTTATTTTGACATTGCTAAATTTTCACTTTAGATGGTGATACTCCTCAGTATTTCGACGTATGGAATATACATATCTCATCTTATTCGTTTTGCAACAGTTTCTTCTCAAATAAATATTTTTTTAAGAATCGGAATAAAGTCCTGACTACTAAACGACTTAAACAAGGCTATCGGTACCGTCGACACTTCAAATCGATTGATACAGTGAGCTTAAAAACATTTCTGCAGAAAGGAATATCGAAACCAGAGTTTCATAGTGACCTAGTTTATAATTTTAAGAAAATTGCTAAAAAAATCTTAAAGACCTCAGAAAAGGGTATTTCTCGTTATAAAAGAATGTAATTTAACATATGTTATGTGACAGACTCTATGTTTAGTTTTGAACCCAATCATAGTTGATAGCTTAATTGAACGACGGTGGGTTGGGTCTCAAAACCTATGAAGGTGCCTTTCATAGTTTGTTTGTGTTGAGGTTTTACGGCCCAGTCAACCCAATGGGGTCATGTCGAGCGCGGTCAGTTTACCTAACCACACGTTTACTGGGCAGGCTTAGTCCTCTAAGCGGTTAACCAGTATTGTGCACATTCTTTCGCCAGAAACTGACAACTGCCCTTCTTGAATCAGCGGAAGGGAGAGAATGACCGTAGAAAATATTTCATGATCAATCTCCACGAAAGAATGTTGCCGACCTCGGCGGGGATTGAACCCGCGACCTCCTGGTCTCCAGTCGGACGGCGCATCCAATTGAGCCACCGAGGCCTTTCATAGTAGAGTAGTGTTACTGGTAATCTGAAGACTATAACTGATTCACGAATCCGTTCTTTTAAATCAAAAGTACCTAAATATAGATTCCCAGCCCACATTGACTTAAATAAATGTAGGGAAACAATTGCCAGTGCTTTGACGCGTTGGTGTAAACGAGAGCATGTTGAATCTAATGCTTCAAATAATTGGAAATTAAAGATTTTAAGATCATTGATTAACGTGTGTTATTTTACCATAATCATCTTGATCTTCTCCCTCCTAAACCTAAATTATATTTTCGATAATTGAAACAAGGAATCCAAGAATTTCATAGAAAGTATGTTTTGGCTTCAGCTGATAAAGCTGCTAATAATGTTGCTGTTGTGTGACGACTTCATTTATATCAATACTCAAATACAAGAATTTGGTAGTACGAAAACATATAAACGAATTTCTACTGACGAGAGATCTATTGTTAATACCCGTTCTATCGATATTACTGCTAAGTTTGCTGTGGGTATTAAAGAAAGCCAAGACAAACTTCCTACGTTATATTGGTTACCGAACTTCATAAACGACCTTATAAAGCACGTTTCATTGCGAATTCTAGTTCATGTAGGCTGTAAAACCATTTATTGGAAAAATGTATTTTGGTTACACATTTGCCTGGTAAGTAGCATGTATGTGGGGCCCAGATGAATACATTTTCAGGCACAATATTATAGCATAGGTCTATGCATAGGTATTTTTGAGATATAATTGTTTTATATGTGACTTGAGATAAGCCAGCCAGTAGTTTATTTTAATAAGTAATACTCACATAATAACCGGGCTTGTCAATAGTGGTCACCAACAGTGTTTTACTTGCATTGTCATTCGAATGTCTTATGACAACCATTTGTAGATAGATAAACGACAATGCAATGATTTTAAATATCTTTGTTGACCATAACAGGCAGGCGTTTCTGCATATTATCGAATTTATTATTTAGCCGGTATGTCTGCAAATCGTCCGGTTCATCCATACTTAAAGAAGTACATGTTCTAAGAATCCACAGAGTACTATAAACATGGTTGAGTAAATCGATGATTTACTCTGTAGAATATGTTGAGAGTGCATGCCATAGCTGGGGTATTGTTCGTGAGGCTTTTATTGTGAGCATCGTATTATCATGTTTGTGTGGTCTACACTGTATAGCGGTCGGTTTGTCTGGCAGTGTTCTGTGTTTGGTATTAAGCAAAATAATGAAGTCCACGAATATTACCCAGGCGACGGTAGCAATATTAATAGTAATGTATTAAAAAGGTACATGTATTGAGGTATAATATATTTAGTTTATTTGGTAAATGAACTTAGTAGTTTATTTCTGTATATTTCAGTACTTAAAAGATTAGCCATATTCATCCACCATTTGTTCGTCTGCTGTTTCTATCCATATATATATATATATATATATATATATATATATATATATATATATATATATATATATATATATATATATATATATATATATATATATATATATATATATATATATATATATCGCCATGAGACATCATCATCAATAGATTTATTTAATCAATTCTCGTTCCAAATTCCATGCTGCAGAAGTGTTTTTCAAGCTTACCATATTTATATTCATTAATCAATACGGAGTATAGGCGATACAAATTTAAAACAAAAAGCTTTATGGAGTTTATGATACCGATAGCCGTGTTTAAGGAATTTAGCACTCAGGCCTTTATTTTGATTCTTAAAATCATTTACCTGAGAAGATACCCCTTCGAAACGAATAAGTTGAGATATGTATACTCCATACAAAAAAGGTAAAAGAAAAGACTGAGGTACCATCTAAAAACATAAATTAAAAATGTCAAAATCAAAATCATCACGTTTGTCGTAAATTTTTGAAGACTTTATACCTTTTGATACGATAAAATTGAATTATAAAATGGTGCTTCGGTATCAGGGAAATCAGTTTAATTCAACTAAAGCTCGGTCGGATAGATCTGATTAATCGTTTCTTAAGTCGTAAGATCTGATCAATCATTTGTCCAAAATACATATCAATATTAAGCAGGTCATCTATATATAGAGGATCTTACATGAGTGGTCATTTAATATGAAATTTATGAAACGCGTTTGGGTAATTTCGGTATTTTGCGAGCCTTTAGGCGAGCATAATACCGAAATTACCCAACGAGTTTCATAAAATTCCATATTACATTAAAACAAAAAGCTTTACGGAGTCTTTCCCTTTGGTGTTAAGGACTTAATGTGGATCTGATTGTATCAGTTCCCGAGTTCACTTATTTACTTTTCACAATCTATTTGACATGACCATAAATGATAAGTTGTGTGCTCCTC
This sequence comes from Anodontia alba, assembly GCA_964016985.1. Classification (NCBI taxonomy): domain Eukaryota; kingdom Metazoa; phylum Mollusca; class Bivalvia; order Lucinida; family Lucinidae; genus Anodontia; species Anodontia alba. Next base: position 57,576,066 of record OZ024827.1, on the reverse strand, counting down.
AAAAAGTGGTTAGGTTGGAGTTCCACGGCCCAGTCAACACTATTAAGGTCATGTCGAGCCAGTCAGTTTACCTAACCACACTTTTCCTTGGCATGTTTAGTTGTCTAAGCACTTAACCAGTACTTGTGCGCATTCTCTCGCCAGACACTGAAAACTGCCATTCTTGAATCAGCGGAAGGGAAAGAATGACCGTATAAAATATCTTATTATCAATCTCCACGAAAGAATGTTGCCGGACCCGAAATGTATTGAATCCGCGATCTCCTGATCACCAGACAGACGCGCATCCGACGGAGCCGCCGAGAACTGTTCATCAGAAGTAAAGAAAGCACAGTTATTATAGGTCAAGCAAAAGTGCCTTCTCGAGTAAATGTCCATTGCGTTAAGTGACTCTAATCAGATTATGATATATGGTATCAGATTATGAGATATGGTAGTATAAAGTGGGAACAAACTGAAAGCTTGAAACACCTTCGATTTCAATTTATGAATAACCTTACCTGAATGTTTATATATATTTTTTCCACAATATCTTACAACATGATTCTTAAAGACACATATTCCATTGCATAACAGCCTAATGACCCTATCAGTGAAATATGCAGATAACAGATCATACATCTGTGGTGATCTATGGCTCGCAAATAGGTAGAGGCCACACATCGGGAATTCCGTTTTGGGCAGAAGGTAAATGGCTAGATGTATAAACAAAAAAAAAAAAAATGTTTTTATTCATTTATCCATTTGAAACTATTTTGATAAAGTATAGAATTTGAATATTAAAAAGTTTTATAAAAAGTGTAACTTAGTTTATTTAAATTCACTTAGATATGTGTTTTTTATGTATCTATTTATTAATTATTATTATTATAAATCAGAAATTAAACATTTAATTCACTATTACACACAATCCATCATAATTGTGCAAGAACTTTTAGGAATAAACTTGCTTTCATTATCCAGTGAAACTTAACTTTTAAACCAGTTTGAAACATGAAATGTCACTAAAAAGTGATAAAATTTATTAGACATCTGAGATGTACATACTATTTTGTTCTTAATTTAAAACTTGTGATAATAGATTAGGTATATAAAACAATGTATGGCATTTCGTCGTTGTTCAATCATTAATGGAGAATTTAGATTTAGAAAACAAAACATTTTTTGCTTCAAATTAAGCTCAAAATGTTTTGTTTTATTACAAGTCTGATAACAATTTTGTATCTTTTGAAGTGTTCAGCTTTTACCTAATATATAAATAAAAGTAAATAAAGAAATAGATAAAAAAAATCTGTCTTATTATTATTATTATTATTTTCAACTCTGAAAAATAAGAATTTGTCTATTTACTTTATAATTCAATAAGAATACACAAAAGTAAAAAAAAATGCATAATTGAATTTAGATATTTCTTATAAAAATTGATCAATAAAATTTATAATTAAATCAAAATATTCATATAGTTCAGGTTAAACAATTAACACTTTATTATATTCATTTTCACTCTTTCTGGCCCCACATAAACAGACTTCAGACAGTGTTAATCCCCTCATAATCACTCTTTAATTGCACGACGGCGGTTCAGGGCTCAGACTCAATGACGGCCTCTTCATAAAACTTTAACCAGTGGGTTGGGGCTTGACGATATGTCTTTGGCTTGGCCCGCTGTGGTTCAACTATTGGTTTTAATTTACTCTGGCATACAGTAGAATTAGCCATGAGTACTCGTCTTTGTTTATTATAGTGATTAATTTGATTTTTGTGTTTTCGCTTTGATGCATTGACTGAGTTGGGAGCCTTTATGCGAACCGAATTTTTATGTGTTTTAAGAGTAGCATCGGGACCCAGGGTAAAGTTGGCTAGCTGTAAAAGTGCTTTAAACCCCCTGGTAGTTTTTTTCTACTGACCGTTCTAAGGCGGTGGTCCTGGTGTTGTTCTTACTCTTTGTAGTTCTTTCTGTTTTTTCTGTATGTGTTGTGATGCTAGCATTGTGGTCACCGTCTTAAATAGCTGCCCACTTTGCTTTCTGTTTTACTAGTTGTTTTGTGCTGCTAGCATTTTGGTCACCTTCAACAGCTGCCCATTTTGCTTTCTGTTTTACTTGTTGTAATTAAGAGTGGCATCGGGACCCAGGGCGAAGTTGGCTAGCTGTAAAAGTGCTTTAAACCCCCGGTGGTTTACTCTGCTGACCGTTCTAAGGCGGTGGCCCTGTGTTAGTCTTACTTTTTATTGCTTTGTGGTTGATTCTACGAGGCGATTTGCTTTATGTCTTAACCTTGTGTTATTTTGTTCTTGTGTTTTTCAGTCCTTTTAGCATTGCGATTACCTCGCTTGGGGAAGAGAGAGCTAATCTTTTTTGCTTTTCGTACGTTTGTTCGATTTGTGCTTGTTTGGTTTTATCGGTTTCCTCTTCCTCTTGGTGTCTGGAAAGGGCTGCGGTTTGTGATTGTGGCACTCCCTGGACTTTTCTCTTACCTTTTTTAGATAACACCAGCCTTTGATGTGGGACACCACTACCAGGGCTGTATATTGGGTGCAATCATGATGGACCACCCCAGCCAAGAGGCAGAGAATATGTGTCTTTAACTGCAGTGTGACAGAAAATAATATAGATGATTAAGAAAAAAAAGTTGCAACAAGGATATTTTGTGATAAACTCCGTGCTTGGTTGTAAACCAAATTAGGATAAATAACGTTGCTTCCCTCTTTAATTGCACGACGGTGGGTCGATCCTCAAATCAAACGACGATTCCCTCCTCAATCTGTTTCAGGTGGCCGGTACCTGATTGTTAATATCTGTGGTCAGGCTCATCGCTGTCCTGTTTGTGTTTTTCTTGTGTTTTGGCTTCAGATCGCCATTGAGTCCTTTGTTTTGTTTCATCACGATAATTTTGATAAAATGTGTTTCACTGTGATATTTCATAGATTAGGTAGAAGTCCCCTGCGCGGACAGAACATATATTTGTAATTTAGAGCTGCATCGGAATTAAGGGTGAGGTTTCGCGCGAGTAAAACTGGTTTAAGCACCCCGGTAACTTTCCTTCTAACCGTTCCAAGGCAGTTCCTCTGCTGTCGTTCTTCTTTCTTTGTTCGTCTGTAGTTTCATATGTGGCGTTTGTTTTGTCCTTATTAGTTTTTCATCTCAACTTCATTTGGTGGCTCAGGAGGGCAGTGCTCCGTGATTTTGGCATCTTAGGGAAATGTTTACTTATATGTTTGTGTACTTTCTGTCATGGTTTGTTTGCTCTTTCTTTTTGGCGTCATTTGTAGGCTGTGAGTTTTGATTGTGGCTATTCCTGGACATCTTCTATACTATTTTATATGGAAGAGCTGTGCCAGAAGACCTGCAGGAGAAATGCTAATTTCCTCTTGAATAGACAAGAGGGCTATTTTAGCTATAAAGAAGGCCAGTTGTTAGTTTTATTCGGGCTTTACGTCATTTTCAACAATCGTTCAGTTATATCGCGACGGTGTCTGGACGTGGCAGGGAGCTCAATGCTCACTTTTAGAGTGCTGCCTCACTGAAATATTACGCCCTAGACACTTGACATGATATTCCACCAAGTCAGATAATTCTGGGCTGACCAGTTCTGATTCCTAACTGTACTTTCTTAATGCTAAGCGCCAAGCAAAACAGTAGCTAATACCATTTTTAAAGTCTTTAGGAGGCCTCGGCCTGGGATCGAATACGAAATTCCCGGTCCCAAAGCGGACGCTCTACCAACTGTGCCATTGTGCCGTTATGAAGAAGGCTAAATATTTGTATCAGCATGTTCAGTTAAGTCCAGTATCTTGAAAAAATTCTAAAAAGGAATGACTCTTGAGAGCTATGAGCACACTCTCAAAATTAAGAACAGCTGAAACGTTAAGCTTTCTGGGCCATACTAGCAAATTTTAGCCGATAAGGCCTTTTCAATTATCCTCGAATATATTTTCAAACATCCCAGAATGGGCAACTGCTATAACTCGACCTGTAATTTCGTACAGGCAAGCTAAACACTTTTTAGCCATGTGGTATTTTAATACGATTATATGTTTTCAGTATATTAATACATTAAACAAAATTTCCTGAGCCTTTGAGCATAAGCTGAATTCAGTTTTGGTTGAAAATGCTGTAGGTTTTAACACTATGTAATAAATAGTGTTAATTGTTTAGATCGCAAATCTGTATTTAAGCAATGCAGAAAGTAAAACAAAATGTTGGCTGTCAATATTTCTCCTTCAATTAAAACCTCATTTTTCATCCTCACTACACCCTTAATAAATAAATATGTAAATAAATAAAGTAAAAATACAAAGAAACAAAAACACACACACAAACAACAACGACAACAACTTCAAATTCCAAAATGAACCAAATCTGGGTAGAACCTGATTCCATAAACATGTCAGTTCTAAGTAGGTATGAAATATGGTCTCTCAGTGTGTACCTGTTTCCTGAAAATTTTATCACATGTTCCGCATCTTATTTTTTCTGTTGTCCTCAAAAGTTATTGCCAATTTTTTCAAAACATTTTGACAACCATTCCCTTCTTTCCCCCGGTTCAAGCAATTCTTCCCTTCACTATTCTTCCTTGTTCCTCAAATATCTGTAGACCATCGTTAAAGAGCTATTTTTTATGTATATGTTGGGAATCCACTTTACAAAATCTATCAAAAAAAGTGACATTTTGAAAATCCACAAAATAGCATCAGTATACATTCTTCAACGATATTGTTCATTTCCCATCAGATTCTTTAGCTGCCTAATCAATAATGAGAATAGAGTCACTGCTTTAATTGCTTAAGATAAGTGAATGAGAGAGAGAAGAAAGGTGAGAGTAACATACAAAACATGAGGTGCGATTCCTTCTTTTAAGCGAGTTGGTGCATCTAAGACATCAATAACACTCATAAACACCTCAAAGACAATGTCAGGGTTTTAAAATAGGCACAAGTAACATTTCATAGCGCCTTGCTGGTTAGATAGAATGATTTTTAGGAGTATGCTAATAAAATGAGAAGAAAAAACTACTTGCTTTATCTCTATAGGTGTGGACAAACGGAATACTGCCTACATCTTAGTACCGAAGGCAAAGATGCACTAGATTGGCAGTTTGTTTTTCCACATTCATTGATATTCCATTTCGTTCGCCGTTTTGACACGTTTAAGTAGCTTTCCTGCTGTATAGCTGTCTTTCACAATTCAATTTTTTGCTCACAAACAAAATATCATAAAGTTTATTGAATGAGATAGCTACATTACTAGTCTTTCTGATGGCATATATATAAAAAAAAATGGTGAAGTTTGTTATTTTATTTTCTTAAAACGCGAAATCACGATGGCCTACCGGGACAGCCATTTTTATTTTTCACAGAATTGAACGGTTTTTGGCTGCTATCGTTTTAAAAATATTGCTACGCCCTGTAATCATTACCCATTTAATTGATCAATGGTTATTCAAGTTGTCCCTGAATAGCTAGGCGCTGTTGCCGCGACCGGGTAGGATTCAAAACCGCGCTTGAACCAGTAGTACATAATATATCTCCCCGTACAATTTATTCTGAGGCACATGCATAAGAACATATCCTAGTCTGGTGTTCTCTCTTAAATTTTGTTTCCATCTTAAATTATAAATATTTCTAGTTTCGGTATCTTCAAGATCCGGAGAATTTGCTGTACATAATGAGGGCGCCTACGCAGCAACACACGAACCCTATACGCAGTATCGTTCAGAGAAATATAGTATATAATTGTTCCTTGAAGCTTGTTTTTGGCAAGCGTAGTGGTTCAGCGGTTATAACGGTTGTCTCTGAACTGCGGCCGGTGTAAAGAAAAATAGTGACTCCTATAGAATAACGAACCCCGGTCATTTTTCTATAACATATTGACTCACCTTAAAAAGTAATGACCCTTCGATGCTTTTATGACCGGGGGCGGGTTCATAAAAGTATATCCGAGGGTAATTATTCTTTAGAAACTTTATATTACAACTCTCTTATTTGTTGATGGATTTAAAAATGACTTGGCACAAATGTTCGGACGCTGTGTCGCGCGCAAGGTCTAGATATCAAAAGACAATAGTGTCCCGTTATATGAATCTGGCAATAGAATGTCGTGTCTAACTTGTAAAAAATGTGTCATTCGTGAGTGATTTAAAATAACTGAAAAATATGTTAGTCATATTAAGACAATGTCTCGCACGCAAGATCTAGGTACCCACCTCAAAAGTCGATGTCACAAATTAAGAGAAATTCTAGTATGTTTTATTTGACTGATGGTGTTAATGTAAGATTTGTTGTTTAGCTCCCTCCCTCAAATTACCAGAAAGCACACAGAATTTAATTGATATACTTTCTCTTGGGAACGAAATAGATAACTCGTGGGAACGAGTGCGCTATGTCGTGGATACAGGATACTATCTCGTGGGAACGACATAGCAAACTCGTGGGAACGACATAGCTAACTCGTGGTCAAAATTATTTAACGGAACCACTGCAGGAATGGAAGAGGGGCGGGGTTAGTTTGAGCAACTAAACACAATTTATGTCTGTGTAGAGTCAAGTAAAACGAAAGCAAATAAATTTACGTTTCGCTAGCACGGCATCAGAATGTATCTGTTACACCACGTGTCTCACAGGACATTCTTGCACCGTTTTTTTTTTTGTCGCTATTTTTCACTGTAAAGAGAAAATATTCAAAATATTGAGAAGTCCTTTTTACTGCATATAGATAAGTCTTAGAATTAAGAGGAATCCTTCTCACTGCACATATATAAGTCTTCAAATAAGAATAGTCCTCTTCTCTGCATATAGATAGGGCTTCAAAATCAAAGTAGTTTTGCAAGAGGAGGTATTTTAGAAAGCTTGACAAAATGTACAAAGGTACATTGGAATTATGTTTTCTATTGTTTTTTAAGTACAAAAACAGTAGGAAAATAAAGTAAATCATTGTATGTCTTACCTATATAATTATTCAAATGCATCGTTCAGATTGCCAGAATTCAAGTTTTGCAAGATTAGTCTTAGTAGAAGAAGTGCCTGTATGCACAAATAACAAAGTAAAAGGACGAATCAGTCTTAAAACAATGCTACAGCCATAATGGTGCAACTTAGAATTACGATGGGTTGATGTTATCTAGGCTATTTGTTCACAAAAACCAGCCCAGCCGCTTTCTACCTTTTTTTAAAAGCTAATTTTGTTGAATAAGCGTTAGGCTTAAATCAATCAAATATGAACCATATACTTCGGACTGACTTTTTGCGAGGTGGGAGCGTGGGGGAGGGGGTGGTGTAGGGGGAAGCAGAGGCGTCGTTAATAATATGACCTGGGGCACTATTCTTTAAAAAATGATCGGGTGTCATTATTCTATGGGGGACACAATTCTTCGCGAGGAGTCATTTTACTTGGCGTGGGGGTCATAATATTATATCCGGGGAGTCATAAAATTATGACAGGAAGTCACTATTCTTTAAAGAGTAATGACCGTGGAGTCGTTATTCTATGGGTGTCTCTTTACTTCATTATATCGGTGTGTGTACGAAACCTCGCTCTGATCAGTACATAATTATATTATACAATTTCCTAAGGTACCTGCATCAATCAGACATTATCATGGTCTTGAGTTCTCTGTTGAAATTTGTTTCCATTTCAAATTATAAATATTTTCAAATTTCAGAACCCACAGGATCTGGAGAATTCATTGTATATAAAGAGTGCGCTTGCGTAACGAAAAAAAATGTACCCTTTCCCGGGCCGATGCGTCTTTTAGAGAAATCTGGTATAACACTGTTCATTAAACTCGTTTTTGTAAGTATAGTGGTTCTGAGTGTCTGAATGGCTAGACGCTGTTGCCGCAGCCTGCATGGGTTCCAAACTTCGCTTAGATCAGCAGTACACCATGTTCCTCCATATACACTTTTTTCTTAGACACATGCATAAAAAAATAATCCTGATCTTGAGTTATCTTTTTGAAAATCTGTTTAAATCTTAAGTTAGAAGAAAAAACTTCCAAATTTCAATATCTTCATGATCCCGAGAATTCCATGTCTTTAATGAGTGCGCTGGCACAAAGAAAAGAACGAATTCTATTCGACGTGTCATGCAGGGAAAGCTAGTATAACACTCGTTTTGTTTGGGACAATCGTGGTGGCTCGTTTGTTATAGCGGTTGTCGACACTGTTTTCCCGCAGTCTATGTGGGTTCTTATTATCGCTCTGACCAATAGTACATCGCATTTCTGTCTATACACTTTACCTGCGGTGCATTCATCAGAAATGATCCTGGTTTGGAGTGTTGAAATGTGTTAAATTATAAATATTTCCGAATTTCAGTATCCTTGGGCTTTGGCGATTTCCTTGTGCATAACGAAAGCGCTTGCTAATCTTATCCGCGACGTGTCATATAGGGACAATTTCATCAAACTCGTTCATTGGCGAGCATGGTAGCTCAGTGGTCATAACGGTTAATTCTGAATGGCTCGGCACTATGCGATATATATACTTTTACATTGGACGTGATGCATGCATTTTGTTTTGGGGTGGGGGGGGGGGGGTGGGGGGGGGGTGGTGTTGAAAAGAGTTCTCATTCCTTGTTATATTTTGTCTGGTAAAAGCCAACATTTGACGACTTTGGCTTAAACACCAAAGGGGTCATTGTGTCATTTTTACAGAGAAACCTCTTAAAATGTCTTTGTTTGAAGATATAAAAAATGCTCTTGATAAAAAACATCCAAAATTTCTACTGTGGTACTTGTACATTTTATAAGTTGCCTTGCGTGTCTGTGAACTAAAACGATTGAGACCTACAGTCGTATCAAAAAAGAACAATGTGCAACAGTAGAGTAGAATCTCTCGGTTCTTAGCAGAGTTTTAATGTCACTTTCAATGGTAACTCCATAGAAAGGGTCCGTTTGCTAGTGCCATATGCTGCATGCATCTTGTTAGCTCACCTGAGCACGAAGTGCTCAAGGTTAGCTATTGTGATCGGTCAATGGCCGTCGTGCGTCGTCCGTCGTGCGACGTCAGCATTTGCTTTAAAAACCTACTCCTCCTACACTCTGGGCCAATTGACTCGAAACTTGGTAGGAAGCATCGGGGTGACTTTACAATCAAAAATAGATAGAATCGTTGCAATCGAAAATCCAAGATGGCCGTCATTTTTCGCTTCTTCTCCTGAACCGAAAGGCCAATTGACTCCAAACTTAGTAAGAAGCATCAGGGTGACTTGTAAACTTGTAGATCAAAAATAGCTAAAATCATTGCAATCGGAAATCCAATAATGCCGCCATAGCGGTCATCTTGAAAATCTATTTTTCGCTTCTTCTCGTGAACCAAAGGGCCAATTCACTTGAAACTTTGTAGGAAGCATCGGGATGATTTGTAAATCAAAAATAACTCAAATTGTTCCCATCGAAAATCCAAGATGACCGCCCTGGCGGCCATTCTGAAAATATATTTTTCGCTTCTCCTCCTAAACCCAAAGGCCAATTGACTCCAAACTTGGTAGGAAATATTGGGGTGACTTGTACAATCAAAAATAGATAGAATCGTTGCAATCGGAAATCCAAGATGGCCGTCATTTTTCGCTTCTTCTCCTGAACCGAAAGGCCAATTGACTCCAAACTTAATAAGAAGCATCAGGGTGACTTGTAGATCAAAAATAGCTAAAATCATTGCAATCGGAAATCCAAGAATGCCGCCATAGCGGCCATCTTGAAAATCTATTTTTCGCTTCTTCTCGTGAACCAAAGGGCCAATTCACTTGAAACTTTGTAGGAAGCATCGGGATGATTTGTAAATCAAAAATAACTCAAATTGTTCCCATCGAAAATCCAAGATGACCGCCCTGGCGGCCATTCTGAAAATATATTTTTCGCTTCTCCTCCTAAACCCAAAGGCCAATTGACTCCAAACTTGGTAGGAAATATTGGGGTGACTTGTAGATCAAAGATAGCTAAAATTATTTTGATCGGAATTCCAAGATGGCCGCCATGGCCACCATCTTGAAAATGTAATTTTCACTTCTTCTCCTGAACCCAAATGCCAATTGACTTGAATCTTGATAGGAAGATCAAAAATAGCTAAAATCATTCCGATCAGAAATCCAAGATGGCCGCCATCTTCAAAATCTATCTTTCGCTTCTTCTGATCTTCTGATGAACCGAAAGGCCAACTCACCTGAAACTTGGTGGGAAGCATCGGGGTGTAGATCAAAAAAAGCTAAAATTGTTCTGATCTGAAATTGAAGATGGATGCCATGGCCGCCATCTTGGAAACATATTTTTTACTTCTACGCCTTAATCAAAAAGCCAGTTGACTTAAAATTTGGTGGGAAGCATCGTGGTGACTTTTAGATGAAAAATAGCTTAAATTGTTCCAATCCGAAATCCAAGGTGGCCGCCATGACCGCTATCTTTAAAATCTCTTTTTCATTTCTTCTCCTGAATCGAAAGACTAATTGACTTGAAAATTTGTAGGAAGCATCGCGGTGACTTGTAGATCAAAAGTAGCTAAAATCGTTCTGATCTGAAATCTAAGATAGACGCCATGGCCATCATCTTAAAAATCTACATTTCGCTTCTTCTCCTGAACCGAAAGGCTCAAAACTTAGTAGAAAGCATCGGAGTGACCTGTATCAAAAAATAGCTAAAATCGTTGCAATCATAAATCCAAAGAAGGCCACCAGGATCGCCATCTTGAAAATCTATTTTTCGCTTCTACGCCTGAACCAAAAAGCAAATTGACTTGAAACCTGGTAGGAAGCATCGTGTAGACTTTTAGATCAAAAATAGCTAAAATTGTTTCAATCGGAAATCCAAGATGACCACCATGATCGCTATCTTCAAAATCTATTTTCTTTTCAATTCTTCCCCTGAATCGAGAGGCTAATTGACTTGAAAATTGGTAGGAAGCATCGGGGTAACTTGTAGATCGATTAAATAGCTAAAGCCGTTCTGATCTGAAATCCTATTTAGACGCCATGGTTGCCATCCTGATAATCTTTTTTTCGCTTCTTCTCCTGAACCGAAAAGCCAATTGACTTGAAACTTGGTAGGAAGCATCGGAGTGACTTTTAGATCAAAAATAGCTAAACTTGTTCAAATCGGGTCCAGGATGGCCACCATGACCGCCATCTTTGAAATCTATTTTTCACCTGCTCCTGAACCGAAAGGTAAATTGATGTGAAACTTTGTAGGAAGCATCGGGGTGACTTGTAGATAAAAAATAGCTAAAATCGTTCCGACCGGCAATCCAAGATGGCCGCCATGGTCGCACTCATAAAATTCTTTTTTTTTTTTTTTTTTTTTTTTTTTTTTTTTTGCTTCTTCTCCTGAACCGAAACTTGGTAGTAAGCATCGGGGTGACTTGTAAGCATCGGGGTGACTTGTGGATAAAAGATAGCTAATAACTTTCCTACTGGAAATCAAAGTCAGCCACTTTTGCCGCCATCTTGAAAAATCTATTTTATACAACTTCTCCTGAATCGAAAGACCAGTTGCGTAGAAAGCATCGGGAGCTTTGTAGATAATTAATAGCTTAAATGGTTCCAATCAAAAATCCAAGATGGTTGCCATGGCCGCCACTTTGATAATTTATTTATTTATTTATTTTATTTTAATTTTTTTTTTTGCTTCTTCTCCTGAATCGAAAGGCCAATTGACTCGAAAAATGGTAGGAAGCATTGGAGTGACTTATAAATCAAAACACACTAAAATTGTCCCAATCTGAAATCTAGGATGGCCACCATGGCCGCTATCTTGGTAATCTTTTTTCTGCTGAACCGAAAGGCCAATTGACACTTAACTTGCTAGGAAGTATTGGGGCAACTTGTAGATCAAAAATAGCTAAAATCATTCTAATCTGAAATCCACGATGGCCCCCATTGTTTTTATCTTGAAAATCTATTTTGCGCTTTTTATCCTGAACCGAAAGGCCAACTGACTGGAAACTTGGTAGAAATTATCAGGCTGACTTATGATAAAAAATAGCTTAAATGCTTCCAATTGGAAATCCAAGATGGCTGCAATGGCGGCCATTTTTAAAATCTATTTTGCGCTGCTTCTCCTGAATAAAATGGCCAGTTGACTCGAAACATGCTCGGAAGTATTGGGGCAACTTGTAGAGTAAACATAGCGCTTGAACCAAAAGACCAACTGAATTGAAATTTGGCAGGAAGTATTGGGGTAGCTTGTAGATCAAACGTAGCTAAAATCGTTACAATCAGAAATTCAAGATGGTCCTTATGGAAGTCATCTTGAAAAACAGGTTTGCACTTCTTGTCCTAAACTTAACCAGGCCAGCTGACTCGAAACTTGGTAGAAAGTATCAGGCAATTTGTAGATCAAAGGTGGCTAAAATTGTTCCAATCGAAAACCCAAGGTAGCCACTACGGCCGCCATCTTGAATATCTATTCTGTGCTACTTCTCCTGAATTGAAAGGCCAATTGACTCAAAACTTGATAGAACGTACCAGATCAACTTGTAGATAAAAAATAGCTAAAATTGTTTCGATCAGAAATCCAAGATGGCCACCAGGGCCAACTGATTTGAAACTTGGTTGTATGTATTGGGGTGTGTTGTAGATCAAAAGTAGCTAAACCCATAGTCAAGGATCGCCGCCTTGCCTGCTTTTTAGCTCAGCTCACCTGAGCATGAAGTGCTCATGGTGAGGTATTGTGATCGGTCAATAGGCGTCGTCGGTCGTGCATGCGGCGTCAACAGCTTGTTTTAAATGACCTCCTACATCCCTATACATCCCTGTGCCAATTTCAATCAAACTTCCAAGGAATGTTACCTAGGTGACTGTCTACTATCAAAAAGTGATTCTGCCTTAAAGAACAAGATGAACATCGGAGCTAAAATTAGAAAAAAAAACAATCTTTAAATGACAACTCCTCCTAAACCCTTGGGCCAGTTTCATTCAAATGTCACAAGAATGTTGGCTAGGTGATTCTTTGATAAAATTGCTAAAATGGTTTCACTCAAATGAACAAGATGGCCTCCAGAGTTAAAAATAGAGAAAAGCTTTAAATGACATCTTCTCTCCAGTCAGTGGCTGGACTTCAGAAAATTTCACAGAATTTCTGCTGTTATAGCCCTGCACCAAAATAGCTAAAATGGTTTTGGTCCATTGAACAAATGAACGCCAGAGTTCAAAATAGAAAAAAAAATCTTTAAATGACATCTCCTTACATGTCAGTGGCTTGATTTCAAAATAATTTCACAAAACTGTTCCTGTTATATATAGTGCTGCTCCAGTAAACAAAATGGCCACCAGAGCTAAAAACAGAAAATTTTTCAGCCCTCCTCATAAGCCACAGGCTTCATTTCAAGATAAATTATCAGAATGTTCCTGTTATAGGTGAAATGATTTTTCTCTATTGAAGAAGATGACCTGCTATTTTGACATTCGTTATTTCATTTCCGATCTGGAATCTGACCTCAGACCTTGATTTTGGCTTAGAACAGTTTCATCTATAGCCAATCATATTTCATAAGCACAACTTATTTTTATTTGTTATTATCATACTGGTTCTCATTTCAGTAGGAGGGAAGATTTTCACATTGTATTATCAATGAAAGACTATTTTACAGGCTGAAAAAAATGGAAGAAAAAATAGTGCTGGCTGCACAGAAGGATTATGCTCATGTCATTAAATGTCGTACCCGAAAAAATGGCCTTCAGCTTTTAAAATATATCTTCCATTTTCCTTAATATATTGATAGTTTCCATGCCAGCAACGCTTCACTGATAAAACATTGCACATCTCTTTTGCTTCAAAATTTAAGCAGACAAACAAGCAAATTTTATGCACAGTATAGGGTACCTTTAATACAAAAAAAATGTAATTGACAATATCCAAGGAAATGCCTAATCAAGAAGAACAGCTCTCTTGAGGCACCAAAAGAAGGAGAGATGAGGAACAAATAAGGACAGCACAAATGCCTCTTATGAACTCAGAGCTGCACAGAGAAGAACTGCAAAGGAGGAACCACCTTGGAATGGTCAGTAGGAAAACTACCGAGGGTCTTAAGCCGGTTTTACTTGTCTCCTGGTGCAGCTCCAAACAGTAAACAAATGCTTACAGAAAGAAAACAAAAAGCAAAGTGGACAACTATTGAAGTAGATGCCCACAATGCTAGCATATCAATAAGAAAACTGAAAGATCAAGGATTATGAATAGTTCTTTACTGTTGCTGTGGACGACTAATGATTTTGTGTCGCCTGCGTAGCACGGCAGACACATAGGGATCCTGTTGTCCGTCCGCATCGTCGTCGTCAGCGGCGGCGTCGACGTCGACGTCACATTGTTTTTTGTTTCCGCTCATTAAATTTTGAAGGGATGCATTGATTCAAACTTTGCAGTATTTTATATCATTACACAATACAGGTCAAGTTTGATATTGGTAATCATCTGCCAAATTTTGGCTGTGTTATGGCCCATTTTCGACTTAGTTTTTGTTGTTCGTTTCTGCTCAATAACTTTTAAAGGGATGCATTGATTACATTCAAACTTTGCAGAACTTTATATCACTGTAAAATACAGGTCAAAATTGATATTGGTAATCATTTGCCAAATTTTGATTTGGTTATGGCCCTTTTTTGAATTAGTGCAGCATTGATTTTATTGAAAGTTTACAGAAATATACATCATCATAAAACACAGGTCAAGTTCAATATTAGTAATCATCTGCACAATGTTGGCCGAGTTATGGCCCTGTTTCGACTTTTTTTGTAGATGTGTTGATATTGGTTTCCGCTCAGTACTTTATGCAGGGATGCATTGATTTATTAAAAGTTTGCAGAAGGATATATCATTGTAAAATACAGGCCAAGTTCGATAATGGTAATCATCCGCAAAATTTAGGCAAACTTATGGCCCTTTTTCGACTTAATTTTGGTTGCTGGGGTCAAATACGGAGGTAAAGATATTGATTCCCCTCAATAACTTTAGAAGTAATGCATTGATTTTATTCTAAGATTGCAGAATGGTATATCATTTTAGCACAGAGGTCAGGTTTGATTTTGGTAATCATCCGAAAATTTCGGTCGAATTATAGCCCTTTGTTAATATTTGATTATTAAAATTTAGACAAAGTAGTGAGGGTTACCTTTAGAGATAGGAGCGATTATTAAGACAAATGTGCCATGGGTGAAGTTTTTTAAAGTCTGAAATTTGAAAAAACCTGTCTAAATATTGATAAAGTCAAAAACATCCTCTGAGACACTGGCAATGTTTGCTAGTATTTCCTACATTTTGAGCAGGCAAAACAAATTCATACTTGTATAATGTCTAAATAGTATTAACATTTTACCTTCATCCATGTGGTATATTGGTCTCATCCTGGAATGTAACTGCCTTGCTGATGATTAAGGAGAATATATATATATATATATATATATATATATATATATATATATATATATATATATATATACACAGACACACAATTATATTAATTTTTTCTATCATTTTACAGGTATTGACGCTTTTCCTGATACTGATAGACACTGGAATAGGGCTGAAAATATTGTGAAAGGGAAACTATTTATTATGTTCTCACAAAGTCTTCAGGAGTTGTCTACTGCCGTGGTATCAGGGAAAGAGTTAAAGCATTTTGGATGTGTGTACTTTATTGCTGTAAACTTTATTTTAATTGTGTTATTTGCGTGTATGAGCATTATATATATTTCAAATTTGTTTGTGAAAGAGCATTATAGACATTTTTGAGGTATTGCTCAGTGAAGTAGAAAGTGTTAAAAGAGGTACTAGTCCATTAAAAGTGACAGAAAAGAATTTCACTGAACATATTTGGGTAATTACTATCAATTTTATAGCCGGCCTCGGTGGCTCAGTTGGATGCGCATCCGACTACTGATCAGGAGGTTGCGGGTTCGACCCCAGCCGGGTCGGCAACATTCTTTCGTGGAGATTGATCATGAAAAATTGTCTACGGTCATTCTCTCCATTCCGCTGATTCAAGAAGGACAGTTGTCAGTTTCTGGCAAAATAATGTGCACAATACTAGTTAACAGCTTAGAGGACTCATCGTGTCCAGTAAAAGTGTGATTAGGTAAACTGAACACACGAAACATGACCCCAGTGGGTTGACTGGGCCGTAAAACCTCAGTACACACAAGAACCAGTTTTAAATGTAATACCAAAAAATAAGTTTTTATTTCAAAATTATCATTTTCATTGACAGAAGATGAAATTTATCACACTTACTAGAATCTTGAAACCATCTCTGAATAGAACTGATATGTTAACCATGGCATCATAAACATGCTGTCATGAAATAGTCAAACCCAATGAAGTGATAACTAGTACCGTAATAACCCTGATGGGACATACATGCCTGAGCAAACTTAGTAGACCCACACCAGATGCACTTTCAGGGTCTACAATGTTTGCCGCCACTCGTCCAGCAATTATTTAAACATATCAATGAGAAATAGAATAGCCTTTTTCAAATTTTAGGACACGTATGGTAAGGAGTTAAGATGTCCCAATACTTAGGGTAAATACGGTAATCCATCTTGGTTTGCCTAATTATTCTTTCCAATAATCAAATGTTGTTGCTACTTTACTTATATAGTTTTTAATTAAAACTAAAAGACCAAGTGTTAAATGGTCATTAATTATATTTAATCTTTTCAGATTTTCATTATCTCCTTTGAACACTTAGTTAATCTGCAAAGATGACTTTGGACATCTGTAAACAAGATTTAAATAAACCCTGTGGCAAGTGAAGATATTCTTTTATAGCACTGAAATTATTTTTACAAGGTGAGAAATTACTCCAGATGATAGGTAGTTCTTCTTCATTGCCACAATGCTTTCAGTTTTCTGCTGCAAAGACATCAAATAACGTTGACATGTTGCAAAGACATTTAGCATTTTGCACTGTTTTCAAATTTTCTGCAGCAGGGTGTCGAATATTGTCTACATGCAGAAGATGTTTGAACAGAATAGTCATGTATGTTGTCCTCATGCTTCTTTTACTGTATTTCTAGGTTAAAGCAATGCCGCGCAAGAAGAATTCCAGACGATCATCTGCTCAGAAGCAAGTGATCAAGAAGCGTATGTCAGTGAAGAGTAGAAAAGGATGGGATGAGGATGTTTCCAGCCCTGCAGGTTCTTCTGGACCTGTGCCTCTGGCTAATACTGCAGCTATGCCATCCCATCATTCGGTTTGTCTAGCAAATGATTAGGGCCTAACCACCCCTACTGAATGTTCGAGATCAGTGCCTCTGGTCGATTTATCGTCCATGCTATCTGCGCTATAGGACTCTAAGTTTTCAGATGGGGGCAGAGCCCGTCCTACCTATCTGTCACACACAATTATAGACAGATTTGTGCAGAGCTGTCTCTGATATAAGGCTGTGTCTGATGCAAATGATACAAGCTCATATAGTAGCCAAAGAAATTAGCAAAGAAACTATCAATGAAACTAACCATAGAACTATCAATGAAACCATCAGTGAAACTAGCCATGAAACTATCTCAGAAACTAGCCATGAAACCTGCTCAGAAGGTCAAAGAACCTGCTCAAATAAGCAAAGAACTTGCCCAAATATATTTCAAACCATAATGGAAACTTGCTACAACACTGATATTGAGTCCCTTATAATTGTTGAAACCTCTTGCATGGGAACCAAAATATTTGATACTGATAAGTATGAAGATGTTTTAGAAAATGCTGATACCGACAATGCACAAAAGTCTGACACAAGTAATTTTTCATATCAGTTCTTTCATTATACAGTAACTCCACTAAGTAATGAGGCAGACGTTAGGTCATCTTTGCAACTTCAACATGTACCGTCACATTGTATTATACATTGTATACAATCAGGCAGATTGTATGTTCAGCCAAGAGTCACGTGGAAGTCAGTGTACTGTAAATGCACTGTGTGCACTAATATTTGCCAGTTTCTCACATTTACAAACGAAACAAAACTTGGATCAAGTGCTATTACATGGCGACAAATTGTATAATAAATTGTTACTTGAATTAAAAGCAAAGGGAGTGTTCAAGAGTAAACTTTAAACTTTTGAGGAACTACCAAATATAATAACTCTGTTTGATAAAGAAATTAGTGTTGACAAGCATGATGTTATTTCAGGCGTTTGCACCCAACAATTTGGTACTTTAGGATCACCATCTCTTCAACAAGCACTTTATACTGTTTTTAAAGATAATCCCATATACTGTTTATGATCGGTTCCGTATGCTCAGCTATATTTGAAATGAATGATGAATATTAACTTTTTGACTCACATTCACATGGGTCAGATGGTTTGTCATGTCCGAGTAAACAATCTGTATTGGTTTCCTTTCACTGTCTTGAGGATCTGGTTGCCTTCTTGCATACTGTTTATGATAGTATGTTCATAGATATATCAGTACAGTTTGATATGTTACCCATTTCTGTGAGGATAAATTCAGCTGCGTGTGAAAATCTTTCTTGAGAAAAATCACATGCAGAACATATGAAACATGGTGCTCTTGAGTCCAGATGAGGTCCTGATAATACCCAGACTTATCAATGGAAAACCGTCACAGATTACAGCAAAAAGAAAGCAAGCTATGATAACTTGAGATCAAAATTAAAAAAAGACATCATACTCATTTTTAAATGAAGATAGTAACAATACTTTAATAGGTAGATACTTTAAAGACCAAAGGCTAAAACATGACTGTAAGCAGAAAGATAAAAACAGTAAAAATGACAGAAAAAATATATCGAACTTTTATATAAGCAAAAGCAGCGACAATCAGTTGATTTTAAAGAGATAGAAAGACAAGCTAGAAAAGCTGCACGACTAACAAGCAGATACTGGGATAAGGACAGAAAATAGACATACCACTTTATGAAATCCGCAAGAGATTTGGCTGACTATAAAGAAAAAGAAAGAATTGCCAAAAGCAGTTCAAGGCAGAGTAATGAATCGAAAATGAAGGGGAGACAGAGAACATTAAAGTTAATGAAGTGTGCTGGAGATTCTTTGTATTTCAAAAAACAAGAAAGAATTGCTAAAAGCAGTTCAAGGAAGAGTGATGAATCAAAGATCAAGAAGAGACAGAGAACATTAAAGTCGTTGAGGCGTGTTAGAAAATCTATGGATTTTTAAAGATAAAAAAGAGTTGCTAAAAGCAGTTCAAGGCACAATGATGAATTAAAGATCTAGGAGAGATGGAGAACAATAAAGTCAAAGAAGTGTGCTAGAAAATCAATGCATTTCAAAGAAAAAGAAAAATTTGCTGAGCAGTTCAAGGCAGAGTGATGAATCAAAGATCAAGAGGAAACAGAGAACATTAAAGTCAATGAAGTATGCTAGAGAGTCTTTGGATTTCAAAGAAAAAGAAAGAGTTGCTAAAAGCAGTTCAGGGCAGAGTGATGAATCAAAGAGGAAGGAAAGACACAGAACATTAAAGTCAAAGAGACATGCTATGGATTTCAAAGAAAAAGAAAGAGTTGCTAAAAGCAGTTCAAGGCAGAATGATGAAACTAAGATCAAGGAGAGATAACGAATATTGAAATCAAAGAGATATGCAGGACAATCCACTGATTTAAAAGAAAGAGAAAGTGTTGCTAAACATAACAAGGGTTTGTGTAAAGTTCAAAGAAAACGAACTTGGTCAGAGAAACACAAAGACAAACGCAAGAACAAATCCACTTGTTTAAGAAACAGAGAGGATTCGTAAACAAGTCTGGAGATCTGGTGAAAGAAACAAACTGTCTGAAAGCTTTTCAGGTAGTAAAAGATAAGCTACTATACGTAAAAATACATTGCTTTGTGATGAAGAAACAAAAGCTGCTAAATGTAGGAGGTATGGTGCTGATATCAAACCATGTATAGAACTGTTTCAAAAAAGAATATCTGTTGGTCCTGTTTACATATGCAGTTGCTGTCATCAGACATGGTTAAAGGAGAGTGTCAGTAAGGTAATAGCAAATTCAAATTTATTCAACTCACAATACCTCTCTGGTAAAATATCTGTATACAATGCAAAATGGATTTGTATTACATGTACGAACAGTCTTATTAACCATACAGTTCCCAAGCTATCTGTTAAAAATGGGTTTAAATGGCCAGAGAAACCAAATGAACTTAAACTTCATCCACTGGAAAAAAACATTAATTGCGCTGTGAATACCTTTTATACAAATGAGAGAGTTACCACAGGGTTGGCAATATTCCGTTAAAGGTAATGTTGTAAAGGTACCAGTTGAAATTCAGCCTGTAGTAGATGCTTTTCTGCGGCCATTTGGTGAAAATGTAATTGTTTCTGTGAAACTGAAGAAACAAATGTCACATAAATCATGTGCATTCACAGAAAGTGTCCGATTTCTACGAGTTTTAGTAGCATTACACTGGCTTATGATCCACAGCAAACTTTATCAAAACTCTGGTGCACATATTGATAAAAACTAGGAGAAGCAAGTTACACAGCAAAGTTTTGAAACTGTTAGTGAATTCTTGGAGCCACCCAAATCTGAACATTCCTCAAATAATGTACCAAATGCCAGTGCCAGTCATTTACAAGAAGTACAAAAAGATAATAGATTTGATGACTTGTATGATTCTGATATACAGGAAAATGTGGGTAATATCGATACACTTCTTATTGATGGAAGTTTAGAAAGCACAAGCTGCACATCAACATTTGCTCCTGGAGAAAACCAGCGGCCCTTTAATATCTATCAGGATACAGATGCGGAATATTTTTGTTTTTCAAACATATTTTGTGCCCAAAGACGACCAGAGAATAAAGAACGTTCACCACCAGTGCATTTCAGTGATATTGATAAGTGGGAATTAAGAAGTAGTAATAGAAGAGCAGCAAACAGTGTTCCAAATATTTTTTTCAAACTAAAACAAATTTAGATGAAACAGTTGAATGACAAAGTTAGTCTTGCTGTAGGAAGATGTCAATAGGTGGACAAAAATAACTGTAGCACAAGTCAGAGATTCCAATTATACAGAGAATATTGTTAAGAAGGACCAGAGTTACCAAATCTTTAAACAGCTCAGAAATTCTCTATCCTACCTGTATGGAAAAAAGATGTGTTTGCGCAATGATACATCAGTTGGGATTATTAACATGTTTCATGCCCTTGTCATCTGCTGATCAGATATTCTCAAGATGATAGCAAAATTAACAAACAATACTGATTATACTGACGATGAAATAAATGAACTGAACTGGGAACAAAAGACAAAGCTTATTCATAAAGATCCTGTCACATGTTCAAGATACTTTAATCACCGAGTTCAACAATTTATCAAGCTTGTTTTGAAAAGTATGCATAATCCTCTTGGCATCATTACTGATTACTTTTACGGAGTGGAATTTCAGCAGCGTGGGTCAACTCATATTCATTTGATAGCATGGTAGAAAATTCTCCAAACTATCAGGTAAACAGTGTTGATGGCATCACTAAATATGTTGATAAGTATTTAAAGTGCTCCTTCACATATGACAAGCTAACAGATCTTATCCAATTACAAATGCACAAGCATTCAAGAACATGTAGAAAAAAAGCGGACAAAATATGTCGGTTTGGATATACCCTCCCTTCCTTGTCAAAGACAATGGTACTGGAACCACTTGATTCAGTTATTGATAAATACAAAAAAAATATACAATAAAAAAATGAATGAACAGAACGATGGATATGAGTTATGACCAATTTCTGCAAGAAGTTGTTGAGCTTCCAGAGGCAGAATACATAAAATGTATAGAAGTACATTGACTACTACAAAGGTTTTTCTAGAAAGACAGCCAAAGGATATCCGTTTGAATTTATACAATGAAACAGTTTTAGAAGCATGGAAAGCAAATATTGATCTCCAGTTCATTTTGGACCCATATGCTTGTGCTATGTTTATCGTATCTTATACAAGCAAGTTACAAAGGGGGTTTAGTTCTTTAATGCATTCAGCTTCTAAAGAAGCAAGAAATAGCAATTTTGATATCTGGAGATAAATAAGGCACATTGAAAATGCGTTTTCGAACAGTGTGGAGGTCAATGCTCTAGAAGCTGTATACTTGGTTCTTCAGCTGCCTTTCACAAATAGCATTAGGCAGATAGTATTTGTAAATACAGCCTTACCAGACAAACGTATACAGCTTATAATATCCAAAACTGTGCTTGATGAAATGCCTGAAGATTCAAAAGACAATGTTGCAGAAAATGTCATTAAAGATATTCAAAAATACCTAAAGCTTTGGAAAACTGGTGTTTATCAGAATACATTTCGCAGTTAGATAATATTTATCCAAATGGTGATTCTGCAGCAAAGAAAGAGGAAGATGTAAATGATGATAGAGAAATCAAAAGTGATTCAGAGGAATTTGATGATAATCTTACTGAGACATGACATTGCGTTTGAATTCCATACATTGCTGCAGAAAGTACTATACTTGAAGCAAGCAGCAGAGACTCAGTACTTTAAGTATTAAACGAAAACATCTACCAAGAAAAACCGCCCTCTGGAACACGGAGACATTTTTTTTTTTCAAAAATGGCTGAAATATGTTTCTCAAAAACAACAAAAAACAAATAAAACGCTCCAGTCAAACAGAAGAACAGACCCTAATTTTGCAATGGCCATTAAAGATTTTATAAAATGCAAAGGCGTTAGCAACTTCTCGTGAGTATTTCGGGAATACCAACATTACCACATACGACGCTCAGCTAGGGCTACTAAAAGTTAATACCTTTAAAAGACAGGCATTTGAATGAGTCTGAAAACAATATACACGCTGTCAAAAGAAAATAGAGATATAAAATGGATATTGATGTTAAGTTCATCAGCACAGTCTAACCAATAGCTGATCACATGCTGGCATTCGCGCAGTGTGATTGATATCTGTAGAGACGGCTAGCACAATGTACCGTGGACTATTACTGTGCGTCCGCGCAGTTTATTCAGAACTTGAACGTATCGGCATGTGTTATTTGTGCGCATCCGCGTGGTCCAATTAGGGTCTTATTTGTATGCCACGTGTTACTTACTGTGCATTTGCGCAGCCTGATCGGGACCTAAGCTACGTGCTGCCACTTGCTTATATAATGTACACCGGTGCTGTCTGATCAGTGTTTAAATTGTATCTAGCATAAATTGTACACTGTGCATCTGTGCAATTTGATCCAAACTTAGTATTTGGCCACTACAAATCGTTAGGTGATGCTCATCCGCGCAGCCAAATCAAGCTCTGTGCGGCTTTATCGAACAGACTGTGTTTGAAATATTCATACATTAAACATTTATTAAAACTCTCAAAACTGTCTTCAAACGCTAATTAATCGTAGACGGTCTCCAAAGGCGTCTACATGGTTGTTGAATCAAGTCACAATAATATATCAAGCGGTTGTAAATCAAGAGTAGAAAATGAACAACTGATTAAAAGAACCGTTAATTGTGTTAATTCGATACACATTTGGGCAGACGGTCATAACTTGCATTCGGTCAGTCAGAGGTAAACCTTTGACGACTCAACACCGGTTTCTTCAATGAACCCGTACGTGTGGTATTTTTAATCCTAAAATCTGACCAAAATGAGAAGCAATCTTATGTCCGGTACCAACCCGGCCTTGCTTCTGGGAACATTGAAAATTGTCCAGTACCAACCTGGCTATGTTCCTTATGCGTATTCTATACAATAAAACGAAAAAAAAATACTTGGTACCAACCCAGTAATTCGCAAAATACGCACTGTAGCAATACACAATACTGAAAAACTCTCCCAAAGCACATTGCAACTTCGTGAGAAAAATCGGACGCTCTCTATAAAAATACCACCGCACCAAATGTGTACTGAATTCCACACAACCTTATCACGGTTCACACAGATCGTTTCCTCTTTATGCAACTGAAGAAGGGACTGGTTCCCGAAAGATCTATTGCATTCAGATATTGTCTTCTGACATAAAGAAAGAAACGAATTCTATACAGATTCAAAGTGGTGTGTTAGGATCTGACTGTAAGAATATGACAGTCCTGCTTACATTATCCACGTTAGTTACGTGTAGAAAAGATGTGAAAATACTTGCTTAAAGCGCCTAATAATGCTCGCTAACACACAACTAAGTACTTGTCTATTTCTCTTAGACAGACCGCTACGAATCTCTTTTAAAATAAAAAAGAAAGGCGCAAAACCCTTGGGGTGAGACACCACATCTGTCGACCTGACTGGGCGGGGAGGCAGTGTGAGGCAGAGTGGGACCTTGGCTGCAGTCGGAATACCTAATCCACCCCCTCCCCCCACTTACTATGGAATTAAAATTCTACGCAGGCAGAACAATAAAATTCAGAGATATTTGAGATTCAGTAAAAAATCAGATGAGGAAAATCACTTCCGCGAAAAGCTTCTTCTTTCTGCCTTGGAGAAAGGAAGACACAGATTTGATAAGCACATACAATACATATAAACGTCGTTATACAGCTGTTAAAGGATGGGTTAATTGTGAACGTAAATATAAACACCATGCTGAAGATCTAGAGCTAGCAAGAGAAATGGCAGAAAATGATATGCAAAATAATATTTATGAAATAGAAACTTGAACTGAACAAACTGAATCTGAAACTGCAGAGAAACAGCCAGTTGACTCTGAAATATTTGTGTGTTTTAATTCAGACAGGGTAGCTGAACAATGCAACTATGATAATGGAACTGAAATAGGTACTTCTTAAGAGATTAGAATAGAACATAACACAAAGATTCTTGCAGAGGACCAGTAATTTCAGCTATTGAGATCTCTGAATATAAAACAGAAGTATTTCTATGATCATGTCAATCACTGAATCAAAACAAAAGATGCGCCATTGTATGCATTTTTGAGTGGAGGTGCTGGTGTTGGTAAAAGTATTGTAATACGTGCTTTATATAAGACACTGTACAGACTACTAAATCTCAAAGATGGAGAAAATCCTGATGGCATTAGAGTTCTTCTATGTGCTTTTACTGAAAAAGCAGCTTTTAACATTGGAGGATCAACTATATCTACAGCATTTCATCAAAAGGTCAAACAGTCAGATCAGACACTGAGTTGTGATACACTAAATACATTCAGATCAAAGTACAAAAATATGTCTGTTGTAATAATTGATGAAATATCAATGGTTGGAAATGCACTGTTACAGTTTATTGATCAAAGGCTTCAGGAACTTACTGTTTCTTGAAACAATTTGGGAACATAAGTTTCATAGCATTTGGTAATCTTTTTCAGTTACAGTCTGTAAGAAAAAAATAATTTTTTTAATGATTTGACACATAATGCATCTGCACTAGCAGCAAATCTTTGGAAAAAGCATTTTAAGATGTTTGAACTGACAGAAATAACGAGGCAAGAAAGATGATCTTGAATTTACACCTCTGTTAAATAGGCTACGAAACAATAATCTTACAGAGTCAGACATGCAGAAAATAAAATCCTGTCGAATTTCAAAATAATCTGCAAATTATCCAAAGAGTGCTCCCCATCATTTTGCAGAAAATAAGTTCATGCACAAGTTCGATAAAGGGATTATAAATATTCTTGAAATAGAAAAAAAAGTAACTGTTGCTTGTCATGATGTAGTTCTATCCCCAAATATGTCTCTTACAGATCAAAAGAAGTTACTAAGTAAACTGCCATAAGAATACAGTTACACAGCAAACTTGAGTTGGGAGCCTTTATGCGAACCGAATTTTTAGCTCACCTGAGCCGAAGGCTCAAGGTGAGGTATTGTGATCACTCACCGTCCGTCGTCGTCGTCGTCCGTATGTCCGTCCGTTCGTCCGTCCACAATCTTTAAACAACATCTCCTCCTAAACCACTGATTGGAATTTGACCAAACTTCACAGGAATGATCCTTGGTGGGTCCTCTTTCAAAGTTGTTCAAATGGTTCCGGTCCGTTGCATATCTAGGTCACAGGAGCTAAAAATAGATTTTTTAACTAAAAACTTTAAAAAATCTTCTTGTCAGAAACCACTAGACCGATTTCAGTATAATTTTGCAGAAATGTTCCTTTGGTGATCCATTACCAAGATTGTTCAAGCCATTTGGATTCGTCAAAAAACATGGCCGCCAGGGGGCGGGGCTTATTTTCCCTATATATCTATATAGAAAACTTTAAAAATCTTCTTGTCAGAAACCACTGGACAGATTTCAATATAATTTTGCAGAAATGTTCCTTTGGTGATCCTCTATGAAGATTGTTCAAGCCATTCGGATTCGTCAAAAAACATGGCCGCCAGGGGGCGGGGCTTATTTCCCTATATATCTATATAGAAAACTTTAAAAATCTTCTTGTCAGAAACCACTGTACCGATTTCAATATAATTTTGCAGAAATGTTCCTTTAGTGATCCTCTACCAAGATTGTTCAAGCCATTTGGATTCGTCAAAAAACATGGCCGCCAGGGGGCGGGGCTTATTTTCCCTATATACCTATATAGAAAACTCTAAAAATCTTCTTGTCCGAAACCACTGCACCGATTTCAATATAATTTTGCAGAAATGTTCCTTTGGTGATCCTCTACCAAGATTGTTCAAGCTATTTAGATTTGTCAAAAAACGTGGTCACCAGGGGGCGGGGCTTATTTTCCCTATATATCTATATAGAAAAATTTAAAAATCTTCTTGTCCAAAACCACTGGACCGATTTCCATATAATTTTGCAAAAATGTTCCTTTGGTGATCCTGTTGCAAGATTGTTCAAGCCATTTGGATTTGTCAAAAAACCTGGCCGCCAGGGGGCGGGGCTTATTTTCCCTATATAATCTATATAGAAAACTTTAAAAATATTCTTGTCCAAACCACTGTACCGATTTCAATATAATTTTGCAAAAATGTTCCTTTGGTGATCCTCTACCAAGATTGTTCAAGCCATTTGGATTCGTCAAAAAACATGGCCACCAATGGGCGGGGCTTATTTTCCCTATATATCTATATAGAAAACTTTAAAAATCTTCTTGTCCGAAACCACTGGACCGATTTCCATATAATTTTGCAGAAATGTTCCCTTGGTGATCCTGTACCAAGATTGTTCAAGCCTTTTCGATTTGTCAAAAAACATGGCCGCCAGGGGGCAGGGCTTATTTTCACTATATATCTGTATAGAAAACTTTAAAAATCTTCTTGTCCGAAACCACTGAACCGATTTTCATATGATTTTACAGAAATGTTCCTTTGGTGATCCTGTTGCAAGATTGTTCAAGCCATTTGGATTTGTCAAAAAACATGGCCACCAAGGGGGCGGGGCTTATTTTCCTTATATATCTATATAGAAAACTTTAAAAATCTTCTTGTCATAAAGCACTGGACGGATTTCAATATAATTTTGCAGTAATGTTTCTTCGATGATCCTCTACCAAGATTATTCAAGCCGCCATGATTCGTTAAAAAACGTGGCCGCTAGGGGGCGGGGTTAATTTTCCCTAAATATCTATATAGAAAACTTTAAAACTCTTCTTATCATAAACAACTGGACCGATTTCAATATAACTTGGCAGAAATGTTTCCTTAGTGACCCTCTATCAAGATTGTTCAAGCTGTCATGATTTGTCAAAAAACATGGCCGCTAGAGGGTGCGGGGCTTATTTTCCATATATATCTATATAGAAAACTTGAGAAATTTCTTGTCGTCAGAAACCACAGGACTGATTCCAATATAACTTCACAGAAATGTTTCCTTGGTGACCCTTTACCAAGATTGTTCAAACCGTTATGATTTGTCAAAAAACATGGCCACTAGGGAGCGGGGCTTATTTTCCTATATATCTATATAGAAAATTTGAATAGTCTTTTCAGAAACCACTTGACCGATTTCAATGTAACATTGCAGGAATGTTTCTTATGTAACCCTCTATCAAGATTGTTCAAGCCATCATGATTTGTCAAAAAACATGGCCGCCAGGAGTCGGGGCTTATTTTTAGCTCACCTGAGCTGAAAGCTCAAGGTGAGCTTTTGTGATCACTCACCGTCCGTCGTCGTCGTCCGTATGTCCGTCCGTCCGTCCACAATCTTTAAACAACATCTCCTCCTAAACCAATGATTGGATTTTGACCAAACTTCACAG
Source organism: Anodontia alba (assembly GCA_964016985.1). Taxonomy (NCBI): domain Eukaryota; kingdom Metazoa; phylum Mollusca; class Bivalvia; order Lucinida; family Lucinidae; genus Anodontia; species Anodontia alba. The sequence goes on along the minus strand of OZ024827.1, from coordinate 57,548,004 downwards.
GAATGATTCTTGGTTGGTCCTCTTTCAAAGTTGTTCAAATGGTTTCGGTCCATTGCATATCTAGGTCACAGGAGCTAAAAATAGATTTTTTAACTAAAAACTTTAAAAAATCTTCTTGTCAGATACCACTGGACCGATTTCAATATAATTTTGCAGAAATGTTCCTTTGGTGATCCTCTACCAAGATTGTTCAAGCCATTCGGATTCATCAAAAACATGGCCGCCAGGGGGCGGGGCTTATTTTCCCTATGTATCTATATAGAAAACTTTAAAAATCTTCTTTTCAGAAACCACTGGACCGATTTCAATGTAATTTTGCAGAAATGTTCCTTTGGTGATCCTCTACCAAGATTGTTCAAGCCATTCGGATTCATCAAAAAACATGGCCGCCAGGGGGCGGGGCTTATTTTCCCTATGTATCTATAAAGAAAAAATTAAAAATCTTCTTGTCAGAAACCACTGGACCGATTTCAATGTAATTTTGCAGAAATGTTTCTTTGGTGATCCTCTACCAAGATTGTTCAAGCCATTTGGTTTTGTCAAAAAACATGGCCTCCAGGGGGCGGGGCTTATTTTCCCTATGTATCTATATAGAACACTTTAAAAATCTTCTTGTCAGAAATCGCAGGACTGATTTCCATATAATTTTGCAGAAATGTTCCTTTGGTAATCCTGTACAAAGATTGTTCAGGCCATTTGGATTCGTCAAAAAACATGGCGGCTAGGGGGCGGGGCTTATTTTCCCTATATATCTATATAGAAAACTTTAAAAATCTTCTTGTCCGAAACCACTGTACCGATTTCAATATAATTTTGCAAAAATGTTCCTTTAGTGATCCTCTACCAAGATTGTTCAAGCCATTTGGATTCGTAAAAAAACATGGCCGCCAGGGGGCGGGGCTTAATTTCCCTATATATCTATATAGAAAACTTTAAAAATCTTTTTGTCAGAAACCACTGGACCGATTTCCATATAATTTTGCAGAAATGTTCCTTTGGTGATCCTCTACCAAGATTGTTCGAGCCATTTCGATTAGTCAAAAAACGTGGCCGCCAGAGGGCAAGGCTTATTTTCCCTATATATCTATATTGAAAAATGTAAAAATCTTCTTGTCCGAAACCACTGGACCGATTTCCATATAATTTTGCAGAAATGTTCCTTTTGTGATCCTCTACCAAGATTGTTCAAGCCATTTGGATTTGTCAAAAAACATGGCCACCAGAGGGCAGGGTTTATTTTCCCTATATATCTATATAGAAAAATTTAGAAATCTTCTTGTCCGAAACCACTGGACCGACTTCAATATAATTTTGCTTAAATGTTCTTTTGGTGATCCTCTACCAAGATTGTTCAAGCCATTTGGATTCGTCAAAAAACATGGCTGCCAGGGGGTGGGGCTTATTTTCCCTATCTATCTATATAGAAAACTTTAAAAATCTTCTTGTCAGAACCACTGGACCGATTTCCATATAATTTTGTAGAAATGTTCCTTTAGTGATCCTCTACCAAGATTGTTCGAGTCATTTGGATTTGTCAAAAAACATGGCCGCCAGGGGGCAGGGCTTATTTTCCCTATATATAGAAAACTTTAAAAATCATCTTGTCCCAAACCACTGGACCGATTTCCATATAATTTTGCAGAAATATTCTTTTGGTGATCCTCTACCAAGATTGTTCAAGCCTTTTGGATTTGTCAAAAAACATGGCCGCCAGGGGGGCAGGGCTTTTTTTCCCTATATATGTATCTATATAGAAAACTTTAAAAATCTTCTTGGCAGAAACCAATGGACCGATTTCAATATAACTTGGAAGAAATGTGTCTTTGGTCACCCTCTTCCAAGGTTGTTCAAGCCATTATGATTCGTCAAAAAATATGGCTGCAAGGGGGTGGGGCTTATTTTCCCTATATATCTATATAGAAAACTTGAAAAAATATCTTCTTGTTTTCCCTACATATCTAAATAGAAAACTTTAAAAATCTTCTTGTCAGAAACCACTGAACAGATTTCAATATAACTTGGCAGGAATGTTCCTTTGGTGACCCTCTACTAAGTTTGTTCAAGCTGTCATGATTCGTCAAAAAACATGGCCGTTAGGGTGTAGGGCTTTATAGCTATATAAAACTTTTTAAACCACTGGACCAATTTCAATATAACTTGGCAGAAATGTTCCTTTGGTGACCCTCTTTTAAGAATCAGTTCAAGTTGTCAAGATTTGTAAAAAAAACATGGCCGGGGTTGTGATGGAGGGGGGTTGGGTTGGTTAGTGCTATAAAGTTTATACAAAAATCCTAGAGCAGTGAACGGCTGAAACTTCAACAGTAAATATGCAAATCTGTTTGGTCAGGTGAGCGATATAGGACCATCATGGTCCTCTTGTTATGTATTTCTGTATTAAGAGTAGCATCGGGACCCAGGGTGAAGTTGGCTAGCTGTAAAAGTGCTTACCCCCCTCCCCTCCCCCTCCCCCTCCCGGTGGTTTACTCTACTGATCGTTTTAAGGCGCTGATCCCGGTGTTAGTCTTACTCTCTGTTGCTTTGTGGTTTATTCTACGAGACGATTTGTTTTATGTTTTACCTTGTGTTATTTTGTTCTGTTTTTCAGCCCTTTTAGCACTGCGATTACCTCGCTTGGGGAAGAAAGAGCTAATCTTAGCGCTTTTCATACGTTTGTTCGATTTGCGATTGTTTGGTTTTGTCTGTTTCCGTTTCCTCTTGGTGTCTGGGAAGGGCTGAGGTTTGTGATTGTGGTACTCCCTGGACTTTTCTCCTACCTTTTTTTTCATCAGTCACTAGTCATTGTTGTTGATATGGTTAATGACTTGACTGTAAATTTAAATACTGAAGATGGACTAGCCAATGGTGCTTCTTGTGTTATAAAGTTATAGATTACAGACAAGCTCACACAAGCAGACCAAGTATCATATGGGTCCAATTTGATGACCTACAAATTGGGGTTCAGAGGAGAAAGCAGTATAGAAGATTCTATAATAAACATATAGCTGATTCTTGGACTCCAGTGTTTGACATTGAACGGACATTTGTTGTGGTCGATTCAATAAAAATGCTACTGTACAGAGAATTCAGTTTCCATTTCAGCCAGCAGCAGGTCGGTCTGTTCATCATGCTCAAGAAACTACCCGTTATAAAGGCGTTATTGATCTAACACTGAATGCGAATAGGAAAGTTGCACATCTGCACTATGTTGCACTAAGCAGGGTAAGATCTATGCAGAATCTATATATACTGAAGTTCCATGAACATGCATTAAAAGTTGATCAACAAGTTGAAGCAGAAATGAAGCGACTGTATGATTGTACTATGCTAGATCTATGCTATGTACCATTACCATTTGATACCATAGACACATAATATCATTTTAAAATAGGTTACAAAAATTTTAGGTCACGCCACACATACTTTGAGGACATAAGACATGATAGACGTATCTTGTCAGCTCACGTGGTTGGTATATCTGAAAGCAGATTGTGTGAAAAAGATGACTTATTCATATGCAGCTGAAGGCTTTGATATGATAAAAAGTGATCAGGCAATGAGAAACGATTGATTTAGACCATCACATGACTCTGCAGTGCATGTTAGAAATGATTCACTGTATTGCAATGCTATTCTTATAACTCAAATAAATTAAAACTAACTTACATTTATAGTCAGCATGAGCTTAGCAATATACAGGTTGTTGTAGTGTACAAATCCCCAAACGCAACTTACTCTGCTTTTATCAGAAACTTTGAAAAAAAAAAAACAAAAAAAAAAAAAAAAAACAAAAAAAAACTACTTCCACATGTAGACAGAAGGAAACCTTTAGTCATTATTAGTGATTGCAACACAGATATTTTGGCAGAAAAGGACAAACATAGAACATTTTATTAAATTTATTCCGCTATGAGCAATTAATGGATAGACCAACAACAGATAATGGGATTACAATATATCTTATTTTTTTTTTTCTAATTGTCCTGGTCAACTTTGAACAGAAGAAACCTGTTGGTCAGATCATAAGATGCTGTACTTTTTCACATAACTTGGAAATTGTGTGAGGTGTTTTGTACATGATATTTCAAGAGTAATTACCCACCAGATGTAATGCAATACTTACCTGTTTTCAAAGGTAGGTATTGCTGGTGGTTTTACAAGATTTGGGTGGACACCGCATATAAAATGAGCACTTTTTTTTCTTTTGCCGGCCTCGGTGGCTCAGTTGGATGCGTGGGCGTGCATCCAACTGGTAATCAGGGGGTTGCAGGTTTGATCCCCACCGGGTTTGGCAACATTCTTTTGTAGATTTTATACTGAAATATTTTCTACGGTCTTTCTCTCCCTTCCACTGATTCAAGAAGGCCAGTCTGTCAGTTCTGGCGAAAGAATGTGCACTGCTTAGAGGACTTAGCGTGTGATTTGGTAAACTGACCAGCTTGACATGAAGCTAATGGGTTGACTGGGCTGTAAAAGCTCAGCTCAATCAATCGATCAATCAATTTGTTTTCTTTTACAGAACTAAGGAGGAAAATACCTTTACAAACAATATGGGAAAAGGGACTTTTGTTCTTATTAGGCCATATGTCTGTTTTCTCATGATGTTCTCGGCTAAATTCATAATATTTTACTTATATTTTCGTCCTGTTAATCACAATAGCTTATGCTCATTGCAGAAAACCAGTTTGTTTACTTTTAAAATCTTACTTTTGGTTTAACGATGGAAATATATTTTAAGATAAAAAATAGAATTTGCTGACAATAATTTATTTTACCTTTTCTCATGATGTTTCAGCTTTGTATTAAAATGCATTTCCAACTGTCTAATTTTAGAAACGTTGAAGAAGCAGACAACGGAGTTGTCTATTTTCATGTAAATATGTTGTACCTAGAAAAGGCTGAAAACTGCAAAACAGTTTTACTAATGAATAAAGTACCGTATTCATTCTAATATATGCTGCGGAAGGGGGTATTGAGTCCATATTTGTGCCAGATAAGAAATTGGATGTCCTTAACTCAGTTTAGCATTTGTTTAATAATGTTTTCCTCTGAAAAAAGTAGGAGGGGGCATTTATTAGAGAGGGGGCTTATATTGGAGTAAATGTGGTAACCTTTTTACAGGATTATTGCAAGTCGAAAAAAGGCTGTATTGATTAAGACAATAAGTTTATGCATCTGTAATCTAGGAATAGAGATAACTCTTACATTATTTTAACTGTTCCTTATACAATGTATAGATTTTATGTTCCTAATATGCCTTTTTGGCACATGTCATTATGTAGATTCTATCGCATATTTGTTTGTGTTCTCAGTTATGACCCCATTCACATTAGTGAAATGCATATGTTAGTAAAATAATTAATATGTATAAACCTTAAAGTTAAATGTCACAAAGTAAAAGATCAAGAATACAATGTAGGCAAATGGTCACACACTGTAACAAATTCGTTTGATGTGTAAGCAATTACGAGTACTTCAGATTCATTCATCTTGCTTCTTCTTTATGTAAATTTTCACCAAATGTATATGCAAAGAAGAACTGTCTGGATTCAAAGAAGTCTGATATGTGGACAGTGCATTACGCCTTTCAAGATTTCATCCTGAGTACTTCAACATAAATCAGCCAGTATGGGACCTACAAGTAATATCAACCAGGTAAATACATGTATTAAAAATTTGGTTTTCCTAAACATAGCTAGGTATTTGTCCGGTACTCAGGTAGGCGATACAGGGCCATCTTAGCCCTCTTGTTTTTATTTTTTTCCATATTTATTTCAATTTCACATACATATATACAGACATCAATAAATGCATTTATATCATATACAGATGTTAAATTGATATCTGACAAAACCAGCATCAACATGTCTATACTAAGCATGTACGTAGCAATGTCACATGTCACATGTACACTGAATAAAACATGGCAAACTGGCAAGTGTGTGTAGCACTGAATGGGTAATGTTATATCTGATAGATACAAACTTATGAAATAAAAAGGTTTCCTTTGAAGCAGCACCAAGGTCAGAACCATCTGTCCATGTTAAAACTGGAACTCCGGTCACTCTGTATTAAGTATATTAAACAAAGAAGACCATTTTCTCCCAAAACGTATTATAGCTGTTGTTTATTCTAGCAATATACTGCTGATTCTTAAACATTCTTTTGAGTAATAATAGAAATCCTAAAATACTCAAGCTTTTTTAAGTAAACTTGGTTTTTAGCTCACCTGAGCAATAAGTGCTCATGGTGAGCTATTGTGGTCAGTCAATGTCCGTCGTCCGTCGTTCGTCGTGCGGCGTCAGCAATTGCTTTAAAAGCCTACTCCTCCTATACCCCTGGGCCAATCGACTCGATACTTGGTAGGAAGCATCGGGGTGACTTGTAGAACAAAAATAGCTAAAATCGTTCCGATAAAAAATCCAAGATGGCCGCCATGACCGCCATCTTGAAAATCTATTTTTCACTTCTTCTCCTGAAACGAAAGGCCAATTGACTCCAAACTTGGTAGGAAGCATCGGGGTGACTTGTAGATCAAAAATAGCTAAAATCATGCCGATCGGAAATCCAAGATGAACGCTTGAAAATCTATTTTTCGCTTCTTCTCCTAAACCCAAAAGCCAGTTGACTCCAAACTTAGTAGTAAGCATTGTGGTGACTTATAGACTTAATTAATTAATCTGTATAAACCTTAAAGATAAATGTCACAAAGTAAAAGATCAAGAATACAATGTAGGCAAATGGTCACACACTAACAAATTCGTTTGATGTGTAAGCAATTACGAGTACTTCAGATTCATTCATCTTGTTTCTTCTTTATGTAAATTTTCACCAAATGTATATGCAAAGAAGAACTGTCTGGATTCAAAGAGGTCTGATATGTGGACAGTGCATTACGCCTTTCAAGATTTCATCCTGAGTACTTCAACATAATTCAGCCAGTATGGGACCTACAAGTAATATCAACCAGGTAAATACATGTATTAAAGTTTTGGTTTTCCTAAACATAGCTAGGTATTTGTCCGGTACTCAGGTAGGCGATACAGGGCCATCTTAGCCCTCTTGTTTTTATTTTTTTTCCATATTTATTTCAATTTCACATACATATATACAGACATCAATAAATGCATTTATATCATATACAGATGTTGAATTGATATCTGACAAAAACAGCATCAACATGTCTATACTACGCATGTACGTAGCAATGTCACATGTCACATGTACACTGAATAAAACATGTCAAACTGGCAAGTGTGTGTAGCACTGAGTGGGTAATGTTATATCTGATAGATACAAACTTATGAAATAAAAAGGTTTCCTTTGAAGCAGCACCAAGGTCAGAACCATCTGTCCTTGTTAAAACTGGAACTCCGGTCACTCTGTATTAAGTATATTAAACAAAGAAGACCATTTTCTCCCAAAACGTATTATAGCTGTTGTTTATTCTAGCAATATACTGCTGATTCTTAAACATTCTTTTGAGTAATAATTGAAATCCTAAAATAATCAAGCTTTTTTAAGTAAACTTGGTTTTTAGCTCACCTGAGCAATAAGTGCTCATGGTGAGCTATTGTGGTCAGTCAATGTCCGTCGTCCGTCGTTCGTCGTGCGTCGTGCGGCGTCAGCAATTGCTTTAAAAGCCTACTCCTCCTATACCCCTGGGCCAATCGACTCGATACTTGGTAGGAAGCATTGGGGTGACTTGTAGAACAAAAATAGCTAAAATCGTTCCGATAAAAAATCCAAGATGGCCGCCATGACCGCCATCTTGAAAATCTATTTTTCACTTCTTCTCCTGAAACGAAAGGCCAATTGACTCCAAACGGTAGAAAGCATCGGGGTGACTTGTATATCAAAAATAGCTAAAATCATGCCGATCGGAAATCCAAGATGACCGCTTGAAAATCTATTTTTCGCTTCTTCTCCTAAACCCAAAAGCCAGTTGACTCCAAACTTAGTAGGAAGCATTGTGGTGACTTATAGACTTAATTAATTAATCTGTATAAACCTTAAAGATAGATGTCACAAAGTAAAAGATCAAGAATACAATGTAGGCAAATGGTCACACACTGTAACAAATTCGTTTGATGTGTAAGCAATTACGAGTACTTCAGATTCATTCATCTTGTTTCTTCTTTATGTAAATTTTCACCAAATGTATATGCAAAGAAGAACTGTCTGGATTCAAAGAGGTCTGATATGTGGACAGTGCATTACGCCTTTCAAGATTTCATCCTGAGTACTTCAACATAAATCAGCCAGTATGGGACCTACAAGTAATATCAACCAGGTAAATACATGTATTAAAGTTTTGGTTTTCCTAAACATAGCTAGGTATTTGTCCGGTACTCAGGTAGGCGATACAGGGCCATCTTAGCCCTCTTGTTTTTTTGTTTTTGTTTTTTTTTCCATATTTATTTCAATTTCACATACATGTATACAGCCATCAATAAATGCATTTATATCATATACAGATGTTAAATTGATATCTGACAAAAACAGCATCAACATGTCTATACTAAGCATGTACGTAGCAATATCATATGTCACATGTACACTGAATAAAACATGTCAAACTGACAAGTGTGCGTGGGTAATGTTATATCTGATAGATACAAGCTTATGAAATAAAAAGGTTTCCTTTGAAGCAGCACCAAGGTCAGAACCATCTGTCCATGTTAAAACTGGAACTCCGGTCACTCTGTATTAAGTATATTAAACAAAGAAGACCATTTTCTCCCAAAACGTATTATAGCTGTTGTTTATTCTAGCAATGCTGATTCTTAAACATTCTTTTGAATAATAATTGAAATCCTAAAATACTCAAGCTTTTTTTAGTAAACTTGGTTTTTAGCTCACCTGAGCAATAAGTGCTCATGGTGAGCTATTGTGGTCAGTCAATGTCCGTCGTCCGTCGTTCGTCGTGCGGCGTCAGCAATTGCTTTAAAAGCCTACTCCTCCTACACCCCTGGGCCAATCGACTCGATACTTGGTAGGAAGCATCGGGGTGACTTGTAGAACAAACATAGCTAAAATCGTTCCGATCAAAAATCCAAGATGGCCGCCATGGCCGCCATCTTGAAAATCTATTTTTCGCTTCTTCTCCTAAAACGAAAGGCCAATTGACTCCAAACTTGGTAGGAAGCATCGGGGTGACTTGTAGATCAAAAATAGCAAAAATCATGCCGATCGGAAATCCAAGATAACCGCTTTAAAATCTATTTTTCGCTTCTTCTCCTAAACCCAAAAGCCAGTTGACTCCAAACTTAGTAGGAAGCATTGGGGTGACTTATAGACTTATAGATAAAAATAGCTAAAATCGTTCCGATCGGAAATCCAAGATGGCCGCTATTTCTCGCTTCTTCTCCTGAACCGAAAGGTTTATTGACTTTAAACTAGGTAGGAAGCAGCAGAGTGACTTGTAGATCAATAATAGATAAAAATCGTGCCGATCGGTAATCCAAGATGGCCGCCATGGCGGCCATCTTGAAAACCTGGTTTTCGCTTCTTCTTCTTAACTCAATAGCCAATTGACTCTAAACTTGGTAGGAAGCATTGGGGGGACTTATTGATCAAAAGTAGCTAAAATCGTCCTCATCGGAAATCCAAGATGGCCGCTATGGTGGCCATCTTGAAAATCAGTTTCCTTCTCCTTAACTCAAAAGCCAATTGACTCTAAACTTGGTAGGAAGCATTGGGGGGACTTATTGATCAAAAGTAGCTAAAATCGTCCCCATCGGAAATCCAAGATAGCCGCTATGGTGGCCATCTTGAAAATCAGTTTTTCGCTTCTTCTTCTGAACTGAAAGGCCAATTGACTCGAAACTTGGTAGGAAGCATTGGGATGACTTGTAGATCAAAAATAGCTGAAATCGTCCCGATCGGAAGTCCAAGATGGCTGCCTTGGCAGCCATCTTAAAAATCTATATTTCGCATCTTATAGTCTTGATATCATCAGCTCAGTATCAGTCCCTCAGTGCTGACGTTGATACTGCGATGTTAACGTCAGTACTTAAGTACTGAATTAAGTAACTGTTTTTATAACTAAATCTTTGTTATAGTACAAATTCAAAATTTTTCTAAAACTAAGACTGACTTGTCAAAATGACATGTATCTTAGCGGTCCGGAATCAACTTTTTAGGCTTATTTTGCTTTCTGTATGTCTTTCTGCTTGCCAAGACATGCGCATCATACGTTTCATTTCCAAACTTTTGGGGTTTAGCCACACTGATGAAGTTTAAATAACAGAAAGGCCTCTGTGGCATTAAATTATGTATAGTTAAGCTCATATTCTTATTTTAAACTGAAAAAGCCAATTAATTCGAAACTTGGTAGGAAGCATCGGGTTGACTTATAGGTCAAAAATAGCTAAACTCTTTCTGATCGGAAATCCAAGATGTCTTCCATGGCGGCCATCTTGAAAATTTATTTTTCGCTTCTTCTGAATCGAAAGGCTTATTGACTTTAAACTTGGTAGGAAGCATCGGGGTGACTTGTAGATCAAAAATGGATAAAATAGTCCCTATTGAAAATCCAAGATGGCCGCCATGGCCGCCATCTTGTTTTATATATTCTTATATAGGGAAAACCCTTAAAAATCTTTTTGTGTGAAACCAGAAGGCCCTGGCCTTTGATATTTGGTTGCATAGCTTCATCTACTTCATATGCCTATTCAACAATAAGGCACCATGCGATCATGCTTCTTTCCAGCACCCACCAGCCTGTCACCCAAAATCATTTATTTTCAACAAGTTTTAAACATACATAGTCCTATGAAGAGAAATCATAGTCTTCTAGAGGCAATGACACTCAGGTGAGCGAATCAGGGCCCTCTGGGCCCTCTTGTATAAATACATATTTTGCTATTATTATAAAGTGATTAATTAGAGACCTCTTTTTGCCAAGAAAAATTAAGAGTTTTATCAGTGATATTGAGATCAAGATTCAAATGGGTTTTCAACCCCATTTTTAACAGATTCCCAGAACTCTTTCACTTTTGAGCAATCTGCAGACAAGTCTTTAATTGTTTCTGGGCCTTGTTCACAAAAGGAACACCAGTTATGATCCCCACGCTTTTTAGCTCACCTGAGCAAATGCTGCTCAAGGTGAGCTATTGTGGTCAGTCAATGTCTGTCGTCTATCGTGCGGCATCCACAATTGCTTTAAAAGCCTACTCTTCCTACATCCCTCGGCCAATTGACTCGAAATTTGGTAAGAAGCATAAGGGTGACTTTTGATCAAAAATCAGTGAAATCAGTCCGATCGGAAATCCAAGATGGCCGCCATGGCCATCTTGAAAATCTATTTTGTGCTTCTTTTCCTGAACCGAAAGACCAATTGACTCGAAACTAGGTAGGAAGTATCGAGGCAGTCTGCAATTCAAAAATAGCTAAAATTGTTCCGGATATCCAAGATAGCCATCATGGCGGCCATCTTGAAAATCTATTTTGCGATTCTTCTCCTGAAACGGAAGGCCAATTGACTCAAAACTTGGTAGGAAGTATCAGGGCAACTTGAAGATAAAAATGGCTAAACTCGTTCCGATCAGAAATCCAGGATGACCGCCATGGCAGCTATCATGAAAATCTATTTTGCCCTTCGTGTCCTGAACCGAAAGGTCAGTTGACTCAAAACTTGGTAGGAAATATCGGAAGAACTTGTAAATCAAAAATAGTTAAAATCATTCTGATTGGATATTCAAGATGGCCGCAATGACCCCTTCGAATCCTAAAAACGAAAGGCCAACTGACTCGAAACTTGGCTGGAAGTATCATGGTTACTTGCAAATCAAAATTAGCTAAAATCATTCCGATTGGAAATCCGAAATGGCCGCAAGGGCGGCCATCTTGAAAATTTATTTTGAACTTTTTCTCCTGAACCGAAAAGCCAAATGACTCGAAACTTGGTAGGAAGTATCAGGGTGACTTGCAGACAAATATAGCTAAAATCGTCCCGATCGGAAATCCAAAATGGCCGCTACGGCCGCTAGCTTGAAAATCAATTTTGCGCTTCTTCTTTTGAACCTAAAGGCCATTAGACTTGAAACTTGGTAGGAAGTATCGAGGCGACGTGTAAATAAAAATAGTTAAAATCGTTCCAGTCGGAAATCCAAAATGGCCAACTTGGCGGCCATCTAGTAAATCTATTTTGCGCTTCTTCTCTTGAATGGAAAGTCAGTTGATTCAAAACTTGGTAGGAAGTATCGGGGCAATTTGTAGATCCCAAAAACCTAAAATCGTTCCGATCGGAAATCCACGATGGCCTCTGTCTTGAAAACCATATTGAACTTCTTATCTTGAACAGAGAGACCAACTGACTTGAAACTTGGTAGGAAGTATCAGGGTGACTTTCAGGTCAAAAATAGCTAAAATCTTTCTGATTGGAAATCCAAGATGACCATCATGGCCTCCATATTGAAAATCTATTTTGAACTTCTTCTCCTGAACCAAAGTGCCAATCGACTTGAAACTTGGTAGGAAGTATCTGGATGACTTGAAGATCAAAAACAGTATAAATTATTCTGATCGGAAATCAAATATGGCGGCCACAGTCGCCATCTTGAAAATCTTTTTTGAACTTCTCCAGAATGGAAAGGCCTGTTGACTCGAAACTTGAAAGGAAGTAACGGGAAGACTTGTAGATCTAAAAGTGCTAAAATCATTCTGATCAGAAATCCAAGATGGTCGCCCCAGCAGCCATGTTGAAAATCTATTTTGAAATATTTCTCCTGAACCAAAAGGCCAGTTTACTCAAAAATTCATTGGAAGGTATCAATGTGATTTATAGATCAAAAGTAGCAAAATCTTTCTGCTAGAAAATCCAAGATGGCCGCCATCTTGAAAACCTATATTGAACGTCTTCTCTTGAACCGAAAGGCCAATTGACTCGAAACTTGTCTGGTAATCAGATGAGCGATACAGTACAATCTTGGTCCTCTTGCACAACATGTAATATCCCGGATAACGGATATGTTGATGGATAACAACGCCATTTTGAAGGAAAGGCAAACTTTGATTGAAATCACGACGCTTCGAATTTTCAATTAGTTTTAATTCGCAAATTCGAACGTCACTTGTAGAGACGGTAACAAGATATTATAAAAACAAAGGGTTAATATTCGATGTTCTTGAAAAATAAGCATTAACCAAGAGGGAAACGTTTTAATTGCGTATGCAAAATACCTTCTTCTATGCGAGCATATTGCAAAGTAAAAGAAGAATTATCGGGACTATTTTGAGCTACATATATTGGTGATTTGGTGTTTTACGTCCCTTTAAACATTATTCAAGTCATATCGTTATTCAAGTCATATCGAGACGATGGATGAATGATAATGAAATTTTCTGTGCAATCAAGCGCCTGTGCAGTCAAGCCCGTACAGTCATGAGCTGAATTCCTCGTCCAGCGGGATTCGAACCGGGGCTTTGTGATCCGAAGCCGGGATCTACGAGTATAAATACTCGGCCATCCGGACGCTTATACCGTAACCGAATTTCAAATCGATTATGTATCTATGTACGTCTTTCTAAACATGCCAAAGTCTCTCACTGAAGACATATTAAAAGTTGTGGCTACAAGTACAATATCCAATTAGCTCCAGTCTCTTCAAGTGATATTAAAAGTGTAAAATGTGTTACTATGTAGTAGTATTAAGAATTCCTTATTCCTTACCATACTTCTCCTTAAATTTGAATAAGTCCGGCTGAGTGGCTGTTGATGTGGGTGAGTGGCAAAGAGTTTAGACCATGATCAAACGCATTTTGCCGAGTGTGATGGTAGTCTGACTCTTTGCTTAGGTCTGTCTGAATATTTGAGGTAAATATGGTAATAAATATGCTAAAACACACCTTGAAATTGGCAATGATTGTGAAAGTGATTTGTTTAATTTTCCTCTGTACATTTTGTAACCAACAGTACTTTACAGCCTGTCTGTCTGTATAGCACTAGGTAAACGCTAGAGACAAGGGTTAGGTATCAGTCAGGTAGGTTTCTGACCCTTCTAGAATGTCCAATGGCCCACCTTCCCTAACAATAATAGGCACTGTTCCCCAAAAGCATTTTGTTTCCGAAATTTAAGAGAAAATTAAGAAAAGCGCCACCTTTGTCCTAAAAATAACTGACTATTTCTAATCAAGCGAATTATGAACGGCTAGTCCTTGTTTTTTTATTTATTTATTTATCTATTTACTTATATTTCTTTCTGTTTTTCTCTTTTTGCATGTTATTGTCTCTGGAGGTCCGTGACTGATTTTATGGGATGTACCATATGTTGGAGGGAAGATGGGCAAGGTATACAGTTTTCTGAATATTTACACAATGTGCCAATATTATCCAATTGTTTTGTTATTTTTTGAATATTTTCCCAAGCAAATGTGCTCTTAGCGAAAATTTATTCCCGTTTTCCCAAGTAACTTCCTTGTTCACCCACCTTCTCTCAAAGGAGCCATTAAGCAAACATGATCCGGGCTTTGCGAGATTAGTTCGGGAAAGGTAAGGAGAAGCACAATTACAAATCAGTAGCGCACATACAACTGGATTACTGCGTGAGAAAAATTGTGAAATCACAAGTATTTGGATTAGATCTTGTGTTCTAAGGATCCGGGTGAAGAAAAAACTAACAACTTACATAAATGTATACTAAGACGATGTGTAGGCTACTACCAGTGACATGCGCAGAAGAAGCTATGACTGGGATTTAAAAACAAAACAAAACAAAACAAAATACAACAACCAAAACCAACAACAACACAAACAACAGCAAAAAAAAAAATAAAAATAAGTAAATAAATAAATAAATAAATAAATAAATTAAAAAAAACAAAAACAAAAAAACAAAACAAAACACCAAAAAAAAAACCAAAAAAAAAACAAAAAAAAAAACAGCCAACTTAGTCATCAAGTATTTGCAAAAAAACAAAACAACAAAAACAAAACAAAAACGACGTTCTCCAATACCCATAAACCGCTAAAAATCGGTCGAACTTGATGGTCTGTATGCAGGAAGCAACAAAATGTGCAAATGATGTGTGAACAAAAATGCGATGTGAATCGGAGCAAGTGTTTTAACTGCATAATACATTAATCTATAGATAATGTGCTATTCTATTCTGGATTCAAACCTTCCACAGAAAAACGGCAAGTCTTAAGAGTCTTAATCCAGAAGGTCTCTTAGGCAATTACCTGTGTGACGTCATTCTTTCCGCTATTTTGATCACGTGTCAGTTTCTTTTCTGTGGAACAAAGAAAGTCAACAGGACTTTTTACCGGGTGAAAAAATCTAATTTTGCTTTCTTTTCTCCGGTTTATGTTCTTATTTCCTGTTATTCTTATGTTCTTTATCATTTCTTTCACGGACGACTTTTTCTTTTTCTTCAAGTCGATTTTCGATTTCTTGTTATTATTGATCGTTGATCTATGTCATACGTTTTCGCGACTTTTCATGTCGATCGTTCAGGGCGTTTGCGATCATGTTATAGCGTCGTTGGATAATCATTCAAAATGTTTATCTTGTTCTTCTTATTCCAGGTTATCTGCTTGTTTGATCTGTAATAACTGGACTGACAATACTTGGGATCTTGCAGAGAAACGAAGACTTTATTCTGCTAGAAGATCTACCATGAAGAGAAAGCTGGCAAAGAAGAAGAAGAAGTTGTGCAGTCAGATTTTCATGACGATAACTCTTTTTGTGATGGGATCACTACACCGTAAGGCATAAATGCATCTTGGTGGCAACTCCACGGATACTTAAGGCTTCCATAATGTAAGTCCACCAGTCATCGGTCACCAGGCACTAGGCAACAATCAGCTTACCACCGGGCAACCAGGCCCTATCAACCAGACACCGGTCATTGACTGGTGAAGATACCAGGCACCAGTCACCAGTCATCCAGGCACCGGTCATTGACTGGTAAATACACCAAGCACTAGTCATCGGGCACCGGTCAACCAGGCACCAGTCACTGGTTATCCAGGCACCGGTCATTGACTGGTAAACACACCAGGCACCAGTCAACGGGCACCGGTCAACCAGGTACCGGGCACCAGTCACCAGGCACCGGTCATTAGACTATTGACCTTCAACGATCATCAGTAACCGGTCACCATTCACCAGGCACCGGGTACCAGGCAGCAAACGTTAGGCACTGAATACCGGGTAGCCGATTTTAGATATTCCTGAACTCAGAGCAATCATGTACGAATGAGCCTTCCAACTCAATGAATAAACAAAGAGTGCTACTGCTTTGGGAATATGTTAGATCCTAGTATTGTTATCGAACATCTGACAAATACTTCGAAGACTATAGGTCTGTTTCTCTTAAAATACGTACTTGAAGAGATCAGCTTAAATATAATTATTAGTTTGCGTTTACTCATATTCCTTTTCATCTTCATCTTCTTTGTCTTCTGAAGAAGTAGAAAGACAAAGAAATCAAAGTCACCGATCTCCTTCTTTTTCTTTTGAATATAATTAAGATTATGATCGGTATGATAGATCGAGACATATCTCACCTCAGGTTGTTAACGTTCATACAACAACCGGATTGATTTGTAGAGGAAACAACGAATAAATGTAACTTGTTTGTTTTTCAAATATAGAGCACGAGAGCAAGTTACATCGATGAAATATTTATTGATGACTCATGATGAAATAGAGATGGACAACACACAGTAGACACAAACAGATGGTTGATGAATATGACCTTTATATGAGGTCTGAAATATACAGAAATGAACTAATAAGTTCATTTACCCAAATAAACTAAATAGTTTATACCTTAGGACATATACCTTTTTAATATATGTACAAAATACTGATACCGTATCCTGGGTAATGTTCGTGGACTTCAATATTCTGCCTAATACCCAACACAGAACACCGCCAGACAAATCGGCCGCTTTACAGTATAGACCTCAAAACCATGATGCTACGATGCTCGCCATACAAGCTTTACAAACAATACCCAAGATATGTCATGCACTCTCAACATGTTCTACAGAGTAAATCATTACTTTACTCAACCATTTTGAAAGTACTCAATGAGTTCTTAAGACATGCAGTTCTTTAAGTATGGTTAAACCGGACCATGTGCAAACATACCGGCTAAATACTAAAATGAATAATCTGCAGAAATGCCTGCCTACTATGGTCAACAAAGATATTTAAAATCACTGCATTGCCGTCCAACTATCTACAAATGGCTGTCATAAGACAATCAAATGACAATGCAAATAAAACACTATTGGTGACCACTATTGACAAGCCCTGTTATTATGTAAAAACTACTTATTAAAATAAAATATTGGCCAGCTTATCTCAAGTCACATATAAAATAATTATATTTCAAGAATACATGTACACAGCTGACCCGTGATCCACTGTGATACTGTGCCTGAAAATATATTTATTTGGGCCCCAGAACTATGCTACTTAACTAACCAAACTATGGGCTTGAACTCATTCTTCTCTTTATACTCACACCATTGTCAGTGTTGAATCATGCTGGGCTGTAATACAAGAACATGTTAAGTGCATCTGATGATGTGAATTACTGTTAAAGACCAAGTAATATAAGAGAATTCTAAATTTCAGAAAAGATTTCAAATTCTCTAGAATTACAGGAATACAGCTGTTTATTTCTATACTGCAAAAATCTACTGCAGCTACATACCTCATATAATATCTAATTCAGCATCACTAAACTAAGATGAACATAAAAATCCACATAGTTAAGGACAGGTGTGTTCTCTTCAAAATCTGATGACCAACTGAGAACATGCAGTTGTGATCCATTTTACAAGTGCCTGTACCTAACTAGCCAATCAGAAAATAGATTTTGAAAACTACTCACTACACTTAACATTTACTTGCCTAACCAGTTTACCTACAGTTACCAGCCAAATGTGTATCCAAAATTCATTTTTCCAATACAGGTATTATAAGTACTGTATTCTTAAAGAGAGATTCCCTTTAAGATTATTTCAAGCATATTTTGTTAAAATATTTAAAATATGAAATCGGAAATATTAATAGTTTAGTTTAACTATTAATTTCCTGAAACCATCAAATGTCAGCATAGCTGACTGAATTTGAAAATACTTTAAAAACAATAAAAATCACTCCAGTTACACCCTCCCCCTCTTCCAGAAATAACGTCCTCGTCATCTATAAAGTGTCTCCAATACCTTTCACTATTGCTGAAATAATTGATGGATCCATACCCGACATTACATCGGACGATAATAGGGACTGAAGCATCAAACTTTTGTTTGTTATGCTCATACAAATGTCATCACTTTCCTGCCATGCAGGTTTCTTTCGGACTCTTACAGAGGGTCTTGGGACAGTAAACGGTGGTGGTTCATTTCCTGTTTGACTATCCCCATCGTCTCAACGTACTGAAGTATTGCCTCCAGCTCGATATAATATAGAAGAAAAATCAGTTTCTTCAGGTCTCGCGTCTGAGGTGTCAGCCTCAGTGTCATCAGAAACAAATTCCCCTAAAATATTTAATTGTTTACCTGGTACCTGCGCGTCCCCAGAAACCATCGGATCAACACCCAAGGAGGTACCAATTTCTTCATTGATGCCACCTTCAAGAACAGTTTCATCACCTGAAGTAGCTGCATCATAATCAATAATATCATATTCGTTATCTTTTGTAGTTGTCGTAGTGACAAATACAATATCTTCATCTTCTGAATCAGAATTTGTTTTTTCAACAGTTCCTTTGGATTAAACTTTCCGCTTCAGTCTAGGCATTGGTTTTGGTGCTTGTTTTCTTGGTTTGGAAATAGGTTTTACTGGATCAGTTGTCTCATCTTGAAGAGCATTTCCAAGATGCAACAAATGATTCCTGTGCAACGTTTTCTGAATTCCCTCACCGTCTTCTCTCTTTACCTTATAGACAGGTATGTCAGAGTTTGGTTGTTCTGTAACAATATTTATCTCATCTGCCCATTTATCTGACAACTTATGCTTACCATCATGTGCCAATATCTTAACTAAAACTCTGTCTCCTACAATCAGTTTTGCAGCACGTGCTTTTAAATCATAATTTTTCTTTTGCTTTTTCTCTAGATTTTGTAGCGTTTTTATTTACTATTTCAAAAGCATCTTTAAGTTTGTTTTGCCGAAACATAATCAGTATAAGATGTTTCTTCACTTCTGGTATTAATTCCAAATGCTAAATCAACAGGAAGTCGTGGTTCTCGGCCAAAAAGAAGCATATAAGGGGAAAAACCAGTACTTTCATGTTTTATGCAGTTGTATGCTTGGACCAAAGGGGCGATATACTGTTTCCAATTTTTCTTCTTTTCTATATCTAAAGTGCCTAACATGGAAATTAAAGTCCTGTTAAATCTTTCTGTCATACCATTTCCAGATGCATGATATGGAGTAGTTCTACTTTTATTTATGCCCATGACTTCACACAACTCTTTTATAATTTGACTTTCAAAGTTTGCACCTTGGTCTGAATGAAGTCTTGCAGGAATGCCATAACGGACAATAAATCCATTATAAAGAGCATCTGCTGTTGTTTTTGCAGTCTGATTTCTAGTAGGTGTTGCAACTGCAAACCTAGTAAAATGATCAGTTATAACAAATGTTACGTTTTGATGGTTCAAGTGTCAGATAATCTAGGCAGACAAGCTCTAAAGGATAAGTAGCTGTAATATTTACAAGCGGGGCTCTAATATCTGTTTTCGACTTTCGTCGAATACATGTTCCACAATTACTTACCCAGGCCTCTGTATCTGATGTCATACCTGGCCACCAAAATCGGTCACGTAAACGGGAGAAAGTTCGATCTTTACTTAGATGACCCATATCATTGTGGAGGCCAGATAATACTTGTTCTATGAAAGCCAATGACAACACAAGTTGACACTTTTTCTCACTCTCTATGCCTGTTTCTCTATAAAGAATGCCTCTAATCAATTTTAAATTATCAAAGTATTTCAGCATAGCTGAATCTTCTCTAGAATGTATACTTGATCTCTGAGGTCGATTTTTGTCACAGACGTGGATCTTTATTTGGATGACCCATATCATTGTAGAGGCCAGATAATACTTGTTCTATGAAAGCCAATGGCAACACAAGTTGACACTTTTTCTCACTTTCTATGCCTGTTTCTCTATATAGCTGAATCTTCTCTAGAATGTATACTTGATCTCTGAGGTCGATTTTTGTCACGGACAGCTCTTACCAAGAAACCAAGTAAACTATCATTCAGTTGTTCTTTTCTAATTTTTCGCATGTCAACTTGTGCCATTGGTGTGCCAGGAAATGCAGTTGCCTCTAGAATATCTACAGACATTATTGTATGGAAAGGGGGTGTAACAATACATGCACACGTAGCTTTTACAGAATCATTGTGAATTTCTGTACAATCTAGATTGTCAGGATATGTTGATAAAATGTCAGCATCTACATTACTACTTCCTGGTCTATAAACTATATTAAAATCATAACTGGCTAAAGACGACAACCATCTGTGACCAGTAGCATCCAGCTTAGCTTTTGACAAGGCTTATGTTAATGGGTTGTTATCAGTTACAACTGTATATTTCGCACCGTACAGATAATCATGTAACTTTCCTATAATGGCCCATTTCAGAGCTAGAAATTCTAACTTTGAAGCAGGATAATTTTTTTCTGACTTTCTAAGGCCTCTACTAGCATAAGAAATAACTCTAAGTTTACCTTCTTGCTTTTGATAAAGCACTGCCCCTAACCCTTTTAAGCTTGCATCCGTATTAACTTCAAACGGAAGACTGTAATCTGCATAGCCTAATATAGGAGGGGAAGATAAAGATTCATTAATTCATCAAAAGCTTCTTGCTAGTCTTTGCCCGAAATAAAAGCTTTAGAAGATTTAACCTTCTTACCATTTTTGTAAGATGTAGTGGGGTGAAGATCTGTTAAGGGTTTTGCTATCTTTGAAAAATCTTTAACGAATCTTCTGTAGTACCCAGCAAAGGAGGTGAATTGTCTGACCTCTTCAGCATTTTTAGGTATGGGCCAGTTAGCTACTTTCTCAAGCTTTTCAGGATCTGGTTCCACGCGATTTTCAGACACTACATGTCCAACATATTTTACCTTACTTTGTAAGAAAGAACATTTCTTTGGGTTTAACTTAAGGTTACATCGTCAAAACTTTGTCCAGTCTATTGAGATGCTCTTCCAAAGAGTCTGAAAATATTATAAGGTCATTAACATAGATGGCACTTATTTTTATATTCAGGTCACCTAGGCACTGCTCCATGAGACGCTGATACGTGGCCGGCGAATTATTTAAGCCGAAAGCTAAACGATTAAACTCCCAAAATCCCAGTGGGCCAACAGTAAAAGCTGTCCTACACTTATGTTCTTCAAACACTTCAACCTGGTGATACCCTGACTTCATATCAAGAACAGTAAAATATTTAGAACCCGACAAAGTATCTAATATCTCCTCTATTCTTGGCAAAGCATAGGAGTCTTTAATGGTTCTTTTATTTAACTGCCTATAGTCAACGCACATTCTGATCTTACCATCCTTTTTGCTTACTAACACGGCATTTGATGCCCAGGGTGAATGTGATTTCCTAATAATACCATTAGCGGCAAGCTGTTCAAGATGGGCTCTTACTTCATCGATCATGGCTGGTGGGATACGTCTGTGCCTTTGCTTGAAAGGGGTTTCATCTGTGAGATTGATTTTATGCTCAACAAATGTACAATGGCCTATATCTGTGTCCCCTGAAGAGAAATGCTGAAGTAAAAGAGTTTTTACTTTTTCAACCTCATCAGCTAATAAACCGACAGTTTCAATAGAAACTTTATCGAACTGTGATTCTTCTGTAACAGCAGATTCTGTAACTGAGTAATCTAAGTCTACATTAATAGGCTGCAACTCACATAGTACTGCTCTGGGTGGAACAGTAAATGTTGAAATTGTAACATTTGTTCTTTGTACATCTACCATACCATTTTTCCCAAAATTATAATTTATCACAGCAGGAGTGACATCAAAGTCATTTGATATGATAGAGTCTTCTGTCTGTACTAACAGAGCACACAGAGGTTTGTGATCTATTTCTTTAGCAGTTACACCTTGTATTGTGACAGTGCTGTTTGCTGGAATAGTTATGTTTTTAATTTCAGCACTTCGTACAAGAGCTAACCTGTTTTTATTTTTCTTTAACTCTTTCTCCCTTACAACCATACGTCTGAATGCTAAATACCAGGGAGTGTGTAAATCAGCGTTCTGAAGAAAATTGACACCTAAATTTTCTTTACAATTGTTTAAAAATTCTAGTAGGACATTATTTCCTAACAACACTGGTATATTTGTATTGTAATCAGTGTCAGGCACTACTAATAAAATACAACTTTGTACATAATCAGTAATAAAATCTACTGACTGCAGATCAGCCTGTATATAACCAAAATATGGCAATGACTGACCATCAGCATACTCTAGCTTTAAAATTTTATCAAGAGGTATAAGCGCTAGATGCTTAAAATTGTTTTCATAAAATGTCTTGCTGACTGTACTAACACAAGAACCTGTGTCTAGTAAAGCATTTGTCTATATTATTTATAAGTATGTTGGCCTCATCGCTGCTGCCTATGATATTAGATACTTTGGGGCATTTACTGTTGAAACCTAAAGACCACCCTGTCCATAGGTTTGTGTCAGTTTAAATGTTTCCTACTATGGTCCATTCTCACTGGGCAACGCCACTGATAATGGCTACACTGGCGACATCTAAAACACAATGGACCTCTATTAAAATTTCTTCTTCTGGATTTTGATAATTTTTTTGATCATGTTCCTGGCTTACCCCTTGATAAGCACCTTGAAAAGAACTATACCCTTGAGCACCACTATTAAAAGTTTTTCTTCCACCCTGCTGCTGAAAAGATTATGAATATGATCTAATATTTGGACTAAAATCTTGAGTATTGCCTCTAAATGGACCTTTATAATGTGAACTGTTAAAAGCCCTTCCCCTATTATTTTGAAAATTACCCCTTCTTGAGTTACTATTATAATTAGGGTTGTGTGTGTTCCATTGTATTGTTGGGGTGTTTGATGTACTTTGCTTTCCAACTGTTTGACTGTTTTTGTCAGTGATTCAATCATTGATTTCATTTCTATCAATTCTGACTGTTCTTCCTTATCTTTAGTAATTATATTACAGGGTGTTGTTTTCTGACAAGACTAAATGATCTTGTTCTAATTTATGCATTTCTACCCTTAATTTTATCAAATCTGTAATTTTTTCAAACTTCTTACTTTTTCAACTTTGGTCGGGCCCACCGGAGTCTTACTGTTGGTTTTCTTTTGCTTTAGCATTTCAGTCGTTTCGTGCTGTCGAGTCCTCATCGTTGTTTTATCTCTGTAATTTGTTGATTTTTTGTGTTCTCGGAGATGTAGCTCTGATGAGTTAGGAAGCCTTCATGCGGACTGAACAAATTATGTGTCTAAACCGCCGCAGAAGTAAGGGCGAGGATTGTGGCCACGTAAAATCGATTTAAGCCCCCCAGTGAAATACTTTCCACTGACCGTTCCAAGGCGGTTCTGTCATGGTTTATTTTTGTTATAGTTCATCTTTGAATGTGTGTGTCGCTTACATCTTTTTGTTTTGGATAGCCATTTGGCCACTTTTTGGGAAAGTAACTGGCCGTTTGGCTTTCTGCTAGTGATGTTTCTATTAGGGTCCCGTTATTTCGTGTTTGTGTTTCTTTCCCTTTGATGTCTCTGATAGGAGGTGTGGATAATTGTATCGATTCCTGATCATTGCCTTCCTTTCTATTTTCTTATATCCTGAAATATCTTTCAGGGCAGGCTTAAGACCTTGCCAAAACATATTTCTTAACCTTTCATTGACTTTAGTGGGCTCTATCATCTTTCTTTCAACAGCTGTAATCACTTGGTCACATCTTCATTTTCTTCCTGTTTGGCACTATAAAATTTAGCCAACAGGTGTTCTTCTGTGTTTACTTCACCATAGACACTCGCAAATTTTTCTAATATCTCAGGAATAATGGCCCCAATACCTAATCTACGAACCAAATTGCTGGCTTCGCCACGAAGAGACCTTCTTATAGCCTGAGCCAAAGCTTCAGGTTTATGTGTCTTCTCTACAAGAAGACATTTAACTTCATATACCCAATGGGCATATGTGCCGGCTTTTATAGCGACGCGGTAGAGTGTTGGTCTGTCACGCGGACGGCCCGGGTTCGATACCCGGCTGCGGCATTGGTGATTAGAATTTTTTTACCTGTTACATCTGGTGCCCAACGTAAATAACCCCATTTGATGGGCTTGGTGGCCCAATAGGCTTGGTGGCCTGGTATTGTTGCTCAAATGAAGAATAGCGGACAAATCTTAAAATGGAGGGGGAATATGTAGTAGTGATAAGTATATGATACACTTGTACTGCCTTGCGGTACAAGCCGGCTTTTATAGCGGCGTGGTCCAGCGGACCGGGTTCGATCCCCAGCTGCGGCATTGCGGTGATTAGAATTTTTTCACCTGTTACATCTAACTGTAACTGGAGTGAATTTTATTGTTTTTAAAGTATTTTAAAATTCAGTCAGCTATGCTGACATTTGATGGTTTCAGGAAATTAATAGTTAAACTAAACTATTAATATTTGTGATTTCATATTTTAGATATTTTAACAAAATATGCTTGAAATAATCTTTCTCTCTTTATCCCATTCAAGTCCTACATGGGCCCCATATAGGTTTTTTTTGCCCATATAAGACCCATATATGTCCCATATTGGTAAAATTTGGCCAACAAACATGTATATATGGGAACCATATGAGCAGATTCTGGGCATTTATCCCATTAGGGTCCTAAATGGGCCCTATATAGGCTTTTTTGCCCATATTAGACCCATACAGGTCGCATATCGATAAAATTCGATAACTATAAAAATAAATTCTAATCTGTGGAACCCCGAGATAAAACTGAAATAATCATGGAAAAATGATAATTTCAAGATACATAATTAGGGCCCAAATAGCTCCTATGGACCTCTATGGTTCCAATGTTGACCTCCCATTACTATATGGGACCCATATGGGGTCAATATGGGCATTAAGGGGAACAACTGTACCACTATTTAAACAAAATATTAAAAAAAAAATAGTAAATTTTCTGATATAAATGCAAATAATAATGATAATAAGAAAATAAAAATAATAGTTTCTTCATTACAACTTGAATGCATTTACTAAATTTATCTTGACAGTTTTTCCGACATGGACGTCGATTCATGGTCATATTTTTATTTTAACTTGTATTTCTCTGTTACTTTTAAAATTGAGGTATATATAAATACGCATGAGGCCACCATGTCCAACTATTACAAAGGACGCCTATATCTTTAAGGCCTCTTGATTCTACGCATGTGCAATAACTTGCACATGTACGTAGGTCTCTCTCTGTTGGGACCTTACCAGTCCATCATATGGGCTGGGACTGGGGACTTATAATCATTTGTATAAAAATGTCTAAAAGTTTTGTTTTTTTCTGGAAGATAAATGTGGGTTGATTTTCCCGTACTGAACCCATATAGTTCCCAAATGGCTTTGCCCATGTGGGTCCAACGTGGAACCATGTTGCAAATCCCTCATGAGTCCCTTATGGGTTGCCCATATAGGACCCATATAAATACCCATTTGTGGCCCATGTGGGTCCTATATCTTTTGCTTGCTGGGTTGCAACACTGCTTACGCCCTCTAACGTAACTTTACCGGAGATGTGTCTGAGAGCTTCGAAAGAACATACTTCCTATAAATTTATGTTAGGATTTGAAATATTTTCGGAGCCGCGTTCAGCTCCTTATTAGTTCTTCCTCTATGTAAATTGATAGAAAATACTACCGAGTATATCCAGGACAAATTACGAGTATAAGGGGATAAACTTGATAAAAAATACAAATCAAAGTGTTAATTTATTGACTTCTATGAGTGCTATACGAATAAATTACAACTTTATCCTAATCAAAATATCCTCTCTAGATAAAGACGATTCTTCTTCCGATAATATACAAATTATTAACAAATTAACATATTCGGCTACGGGACCGTTTAGAAACCTAGACAGCCGATAAAATTTCCAGACCTAAGCAGACGTACTTTATAGGTCTAGGAACTAAACATAGTCGTTTAAGTCTGCTACATAAAGGACTTTTCTAAGAGGAGTATTAACGCAGCAATTAGTTCTACCACCTCTAACATGAGTGATATTTACAAGTAATAAAAACCCACTACTTATCTTACCACGTCGAGATATTCCAAGGGAGAAAGATTTGTATACTTACGAAACAGTGAGGAAAACAAACGGGTCCTTTATATTGTTCAAGAAATTTTCAGGACTAAATTGAATTCGCTTCCTCATTTATTCAATGTTCCGATAATCTGAGTCATTTTCCTTCTCGTTATTATGAGAAGAATAAGAACAGAACTTCTCCCTTAACGGGTAGCGGAAATATATAAGAAGACGACCAAGTCAGTGCTAAGTCGATATTGTTTAAAGACTGAACTGTCTCTAATTTTACAATGGATGTTCTTTAGACGATTTAGTCATCCATAATAAGGAAATTCCTTGCTTTACGCTTGACAATCGGATCTTCCATTTCACTGTACTATCTTCAGAATGCACCTAAATTCTAGCATTGGTACATATAGTAAACAGATGGACGTAATCGCTACTCGTCTGCCTTAACGGGCCATCTCAAAATTTTGCTATTAGGCAATAGATTAAGAGATACTATAAGCTACATAAGACATTTAAGTTACTGCTTCTGTATAGCTGTTAACTGAATCTGTGTAGCAATATCTAGGGTAGATGGAGCTCTCAAGCCCTGGTCGGCAATTCATCTAGGATTTGACAACTCCAAACAAAGACCTGCATATCTGGATATGCCAGTTCCAGTTATGTAAAGTCTGCTTCGGCAGCTGGGGCGGAGGAAATCATTACTATGATTCAACGGCCCAAACGGCGTTGCAGCGGCATGTTGTGGAGTATGGAGAGCATGACAAGGCACAACAGAAGTCATGGTCATCCACTGCATCCGGGCTTAGCTCCAGATGTCCTGACACTGTCTTGCCTCTGGATCCAGCTAGGTCAGGACGAGAGAGTGAGGTTGACTCTGCGCGCCTCTCCCTTACTATAATCCAATTCACAGCGCATGTCATCTTAATCAGCAATACACAGTCACAGCAAGCACACATATGCAAGTCATACAAAATCCCTGTGGCGATGGGCGAGCGGCAAGGCAGCAGGTGGGGAAACACTGGAAGCTGTAGCTGCGGACCTGCACACAGGCGGCTTGGTTCTATATGGTCGCTTTCCTTAAAAATGAAGCAGTACAGGGAATTCGGCATCCGAACTGGGCGCTGAGCAGACCTTTTTAGGATCGCACTGCACACCCCCTTAGCATGGGGAAGGGGCTAGAAAAGGTGCCCTAAACAATTGCCTGCTTCAAAACTCCTGGCTGGTTAACCGCGATCAGCGGGGATCCCACTTAGCGGTCGAACAAGAAAAAAGAAGACAAAGGTAATACCTTTTACCATCGGCGCATGGAATGTGCGCACTCTAATGGACAGCACTGGTTCTGACAGACCTCAGCGAAAAACAGCTCTAATTGGTAGAGAACGTGACCGGTATAAAGTCGAGATTGCAGCTCTGAGTGAGACTCGCCGTGCAGAGGAAGGACTTTTTAAAAGAAGTTGGTGCTGGTTACACTTTCTTCTGGAGTGGACACAGAAAGAAGAGCGGCATGACGCAGGAGTAGGATTTGCCATCAAGTCACACCTCGTCAGCAAGCTCTCAGGACTTCCAAAAGTCATAAATGACCGCCGCCTGATGACGCTGACTTCCCTTATCTGGCAAAAGACATGCAACAATTGTAAGTGCCTATGCACCCACAATGACCAATCCAGATGAGTTCAAAGACAAGTTCTATGATGATCTGGATTCTGTGATTTCTGCAGCATCCCGGACAGACAAACTGATCCTCCTCGGGGACTTCAATGCCAGAGTGGACACAGACCACCAAACCTGGGAAGGAGTGATTGGAACTGAAGGAATAGGGAAGTGCAACAGCAATGGCCTCCTCCTTTTAAGGAAGTGTGCAGAGCATGAACTACTGATCACCAACAGTCTTCCGTCTACCAACTCACAGAAAAACATCATGGATGCACCCTCGCTCCAAACATTGGCATCTCATTGACTATGTCATAGTGCGAAGAAGGGACAGACAGGATGTCAGAGTGACAAAGACTATGTGTGGTGAAGACTGTTGGACAGATCACAGGCTTGTTATCAGCAAACTCAACCTGCGCATTCAGCCTGTACGACGACCACAAGGCAAGAATGTGCCAAAGAGATTAGATGTCTCCAAGCTGAAACAAGACAGCAAGAGCAAGCATTCGTCAATGATATCTGCAGCCGTTTAGATGCATTGGAACACAGTTCAGAAGATGTAGATGAGAGCTGGACAGTCTTTAGAGACACCGTTCACATTTCAGCAATGGATTCCCAGTCCAGTATCTCACAAACACCCAGACTGGTTTGATGAGAATGACAAAGAAATTCAGAGACTCCTTGAAGAGAAACAACAAATACACAAGGCATACCTCTGTGATACCAGCTCAGTATCTAGTAAGACTGCCTATTCAAACATATGTAAAACAGTTCAGACTAAGCTCAGAGACATGCAAGACTCCTGACTGAGCAAAAGGGCTGATGAAATCCAGTCCTTTGCAGACAGAAAGGATATGAAGAAGTTCTTTGATGCACTTAAGACAGTATATAGTCCCCAGAGCTCAGGAACCACCCCACTCCTTAGTGCAGATGGACTAGTCTTCTGCTGACAAGGAAGCTATCTTAAAAAGATGAGCTGAACACTTTGATGGTGTCCTTAATCGACCATCATCTATCAATGATGAAGCTATCAACACAGGTGGAATGTAATCCGCTGCTTGATGAGTTCCCAACCGTCTCTGAAACAGTGAAAGCAATAAAACTCCTGTCATCTGGCAAGGCTCCAGGATCAGATGCAATACCAGCAGAGATCTACAAAGCAGGTCCTCCAGTTGCAGAGAAACTGACAGAGTTATTTCACACTATGTGGATAAAAGAAGCCATCCCTCAAAAATTCAAGGATGCAACAATTATCCACCTATTCAAAAGGAAAGGCAATCCTCAAGTCTGTGACAATCATTGAGGCATCTCTTTATTGTCAATTGCTGGGAAGATCCTTGCTAGAATCCTACTGAATCGATTGAATGAACATTTTGAATAGTCAGGGCTTCTACCAGAAAGCCAATGTGGATTCAGGAAAGAGAGAGGAACAATAGACATGATCTTTACAGCAAGACAGCTTCAAGAGAAATGCCAGGAACAGAATGTGGACCTCTACATGACCTTTGTCGACCTTCCAAAGCATTTGACACAGTCAGTCGTGAGGGACTTTAGATAATTATGGCAAAGTTTGGCTGTTCTGCCAACTTCATAGCAATGGTGCGGCAGTTCCAAAAGCAAGGGTCCAAAATGACGGCGAGTTTTCAGATCCATCCCCTGTGACAAATGGAGTTAAGCAAGGCCGTGTACTAGCTTCAACACTGTTCAGCATGATGTTTTCTGTCATGCTTACAGATGCTTTCCAGGATGGTGACAATGGTATACCTATTAGGTATCGCTTTGATGGGAAACTTTTCATCCTAAGAAGGTTGCAAGCTAAATCCAAGGTGCAGACAGAGGTGCTAGATGAGTTCCTCTTCGCTGATGACATGGCAAAGGGTACTCCAACAGAAGAGAAAATGCAAAAAGGTGTGGATTAAGTATCCGACTCATGTGACAGCTATGATCTCACAATCAGCATCAAAATGAGTTAGTATATCAGCCAGCACATGGAAAGACTTACAAGGAGCCAACCATCACAGTGAAAGGTCAACGATTGCAAGTGCTAGACAAGTTCACCTACTTTGGAAGCACATTGTCTGGAGTTGTGCACATTAATGATGAAGTCAATGCCAGGATTGCCAAAGCTAGTGCAGTATTTGGCCAACTACGTGGAAGTGTTTGGGACAGAAGTGGAATCAGACTTGACACAAAGCTGAAAGTATACAGATCCGTGGTGCTGCCAACACTATTATACGCATGCGAAACTTAGACAGTTTACCAACGGCATGTCAAAAGACTGAACCACTTCCATACAAGCTGTTTTAGAAAACTTCTAAAAACAAGTGGCAAGACAGGATTCCAGACACAGAAGTCCTGAAAAGGACAGGGATGCAGAGTGTACATTCCCTTCTGAAATTGGCACAGTTAAGATGGACAGGCCATGTTACCAGAATGCCTAATGAACGTTTGCAAAATAAAATCGTCTATGGAGAACTACAAATAGGAAAACGCTCCCATGGCGGTCAGAAGAAGTGATACAAGGAACCCTCAAAGCCTCCCTTAAAGGCTTCAACATACCAACAGAATCGTGGGAACAGATTGCACAGGATCGAATAAAGTGGAGAGGCCTCATAAGAAGGGGTGCTGGCGAATATGAAGCAAAAAGAATCAGCAAAGCCGGGCAGAAACGTGCGCAGCGGAAAGACAGAGCTAAGGCATCACCAACAGAGCTTTCTTCCTCAGACCTCTCTTGTGCTATCTGCAACAGGCAGTTTAGAGCTAAGATTGGTCTCATCAGCCATCTTAGAACACACAAATAATAACACTTCACACATTTGATTAGGGTTGGTCACTGTCAGTAATGACAGACGAACTTAAGAGATATTATACACGGTAGAATAATATCTTTCATTAATCATAAGTTTAGAATTGGTTCCAAAGAATTAAATAAGTTAGATTTTAGACTATTCACGATTCTTTTTATAGGTAAAAAATCTAGACTAAATATAGTCATCGAAGTATTACTAAATAGTACTGATACATACTTCGACAATAAATATTTAACACAGACTTACGTTTCGGATCGATAGACTATGTCTGTTATTCACTTGGGAACTTCACATAATTTTTTCGGATTATCAAGTCTCGATCGTGACAATCATCCAATTTATATCAAAATGGATACATTCCAATCGCTTCGTTTAAGGAGGATACATCCATCCATAGGTCAGAATTAATTTTTTTGTTTTAATCAATTACAGTCATTATGGATAAGGTGCTCATTTCCATCTCTGGGCAGAAGAATAATGGGTCTTATCCAAAATTTGGCCATTATTTGCGAACGGAAAAAAGCCATACAATACATTCTTCATTCTTGTGTTAAAAGATTTATCGACAACACAACAGTGGTCCAATATATCATCGAAATATTTGGTATTTATTCTCCCAATCTATACATAGAAGTATGGGAGACCTTGTTGGTACCTGAGACACGATATGGATTGTTAACGATTCGATACAATCACTAAAATTAAACTATATATCGTCCTGGTTTTAGATAATATCTAGTCTTGACGATAAATGATTTATCCATAAACTGGAATATTCTATAAGTTTGTTTTTGATTTGATGCAATCACAAATTTCTATTATCTATCCAGTTTTGGATATTTGAGCCCTGACGATAAATGATTTATCCATAACTGGAATATTCTATAAATTTACATATACACTATAAATTATGATATCATCTATTCTCACTAGATCCGTTAATATAGGTGTAGAACAGTTATTTCTACTTCTCTAAACTTCAACGTCATTGGTTCTCAGAGATATAAAGACAAAAGTATAATTCCGACTCGACATGTATACAATCTAAACTCAGCAATTATCAGTGGAAAAGTTTTAATAACAAACCCTCCCAATTCCGTCTCATGTGGGAAGTTATCACC
This sequence comes from Anodontia alba, assembly GCA_964016985.1. Taxonomy (NCBI): domain Eukaryota; kingdom Metazoa; phylum Mollusca; class Bivalvia; order Lucinida; family Lucinidae; genus Anodontia; species Anodontia alba. The sequence continues at coordinate 57,516,136 of OZ024827.1, read as the reverse complement.
AAAATAATTGAGTCAAATTTCGCAAATATCGCAGATTTGTCTTAAGACTATAACCCAAAACAAATGATACAAAATACAAAATGGTTCATATATTTCGATTACTGTCCTAGAAAGCATGTCATTTCGGTCTTAACTTCTCTTTCCGTCGTAGTCGAATTTCTCGATAAACCTTTCATTTCTGAGAAAATAATGCTAATCACTATCATCAAGGAATATAGATACATGCTGTGTAATATTTTAAATTTTATTATAGAATCGATTCTAACCCAGTTGTTTCAGAGTTAATTAGATCTTTAAATTGCATAGAACAGTATAAAGATCTTTTCTTAAAAGGGTTTAAAAAATCTGAGGTTGTCAAACTGTACGTTACAATATAATCAGCCTTTCATTTTATTAACTTTAGCCAGGGCTAAGAAACGCTTTCGAATTCACACCTGGCAAAAGTCCCAGATCAAATTTACATGAGGCTGTCTATCTTCATGCGAAGAGATAAACAACATTTCCTATTAACTGTTGCCATGGCTAAGAAACGTTACCAAAGTCAAACCTGGCAATAGGCAATTCATATAAAATTAATCAGTCAGATATTTTACCCTCATTGATTTTATAAACTGGATATTTAGCAAAGAATCAGATCTGTCCATTTACCCAGACCTTTAATTATTCCTAAATCAGCTCGAAAATGCAAAAGGGGAATATTTTGTAAGTTTTTTATGGTTAATTAGAAAATTATGAACTGGATATATGGCAAACAATCAGATCTGTCCATTTACCCAGATCTTTAATTATTCCTATATTAGCTAAATAGGACTAGATTATTTACTAATTAAAGGTAATCATGACATCTCTAAGATTTATCTTAAAACCTCGAGATGTGTAGTTCATCTATAGGAAACTCATCCAAGGAGACATTTCCTTGTTAAACTAGAAAAGGTTTTTTAAAAAAAAAAAAAAAAAAATGCTACCCCCACAATCCCGGCAGGGTTGTCATTCTTGTACGCAACACGTCATATCGTCCTGTTCTACATTTGTACCAAGTATCATCAAAATATTCCAAAGGGTATTCGTGTTATAGAGCAGAGACAAGAAATCAAATTCAAACACAAGAAGGGGAGATAACTCCAAAAGTAAAAAAAAAGCCAAAGTTGTCATTCTTGTATGTGACATGTCGTCTGGTCCTGTTCTCCATTACTACCAAGCATCATCAAAACATTCAAAATGGTGTTCGACTTGCATAGCAGTAACGAAATCAATGCATAATCACTGTCAAATATAACAAAGGTAGATAATGCCAAAAGTAAGATAGGCAGTGTTGTCATTCTGTTACGCGACACATCGTCTCATGCTGTTCTACATTTCTACCAAATACCATCAAAATATTCCGAATGGTATTCGAGTAACAGAGCTGACGTAAAATCAATTTCAAAAACAAAACAAAGGGAGACAAAAGAAAGAAAGCCAGAGTTGTCACTCTTGTATTTGAGATGTCGTCTTGTCCTGTTTTGCATTTCTACCAAGTATCATCAAAATGTTCTGAAGGGTATTCAACTTACACAGTGCAAAGCATAATCACTGTCAAATATAACAATACGGACAGTTGTCATTCTTGTACACAACATGTCGGCTCGTCCTGTTCTTCATTTCTGGCAAGTACCATCAAAATATTCCAAAGGGTATTTGAGTAACAGAGCAAACATGAAATCAATGCATAATCACTGTCAAATATAACAAAGGGAGATAACAGCAAAAGTAAGAAAGGCAGAATGGTCATTCCTGTAAGCAACACGTCGTCTTGTCCTATTCTACATTTCTGCCAGGTACCATCAAAATATCTGAAGGGTATTTCAGTTATAGAGCAGACACGAAATCTATTTCAAACAAAACAAAGGGAGATAACTCCAAAAGTAAGAAATCCAGAGTTGTCATTCTTGTACGCGACACGTCGTCTGGTCCAATTCTAGATTTCTACCAAGTATCATAAAACTATTCCAAAGAGTCCTTGACTTATAGAGTGGACACGAAATCAATGGATAATCACTGTCAAATATAACAAAGGGAGATAACGCCAAAAGTAAGAAAGGCAGACTTGTCATTTTTGTACGTGACACATCATCTGGTCCATTTCTACATTTCTACTAAGTAACACAAAATTAATGGATAATCACTGTCAGATATAACAAAGGGAGATAACGCCAAAAGTAAAAAAAAGGCAGAGTTGTCATTCTTGTACGCAAAACGTCGTCTGGTCCTGTTCTACATTTCTACCAAGTAGCATAAAAATATACCAAATAGTCTTACAGAGCGGAAACGAAATTAATGGATTATCACTGTCAAATATAACAAAGGGAGATAACGGCAAAAGTAAGAAAGGCAGAGTTTTCATTCTTGTACGCGACACGTCGTCTTATCCTGTTCTACATTTCTACCAAGTACCATCGAAATATTCCGAAGGGTATTCGAGTTAAAGAGCGGACACGAAATCTTTTTTTCAAATAAAACAAAGCGTGGTAACTCCAAAAGTATGAAAGCCAGAGTTGTAAATCTTGTATGCGACACATCATCTCGTCCTGATCTTTACTTCTACCAAGTATCATCAAACTATACCAAAGGGTATTCAAGTTACAGAGCGGACAAGAAGTTTTACGCCGACGCTGACGCCGACGGAAACAAGATCCGTCCCAAAAACAATATGTCCCCCCCCACACACACACACACACCCTTTGGTGTGGGGACATAATAATTACGGCTCACGAAGATAGACAGCTATCTTTTCCTGGGCATATTTTTGATAAGGCTCCGCTCAACTGTATTATCAAACAGTAGTCTGGAATCTTTCTTCGAACTGAACAAAATCTTACTTGAAGGATATGTCTCAGCAAGTCATCACTTTGCTTCATTTGGGCCAAACTGTTGTTGCCCAAAAAAGAGCTTGGGCCAGGAATTCAGGCCGCAGGCAGATCCGTTAATAATGCCGCAGGCAGCCTCCAGAATAATGTATTAATACCTTAGAGATATGTTATAAGTGAATCTAGATCATTCTTAGTATATATTGTAGAATGTATAGCGTTTCCTTAGCGTTTCCTGAGTCTTAAACAAGAAGTTAAGGGAATCTAATATATAATAGTGTTAGAATTAAGGGAGCTCCTCCCTCCTAATCTTTTAGTTCTAGCACATTATCTATAGGTTAATATATTATGCATTTTAAAATGAAGTTTTTATAATTAAACATGTTTTAACTAGTAATATTTAACCTATAGATAAGAGATTTCCTCCTCCCTCCCCTCTTCGCTCAGTTATATTGTTTTATTCTACAAAGAAACTGACACGTGATCAAACAGCGGGAAGAATGACGTCACACAGTTAACTGCCTAAGGGACCTTCTGGATTAAGACACTTAAGACTTGTCGTTTTTCTTTGCAAGGTTTGAATACAGAATAGAGTAGCACATTATCTATAGGTTAAGTATTACTAGTTAAAATATGTTTTACTTAAAAAAAAAATCATTTTAGTGTACATTCTAGGTGTTGATTTCAACAATGAATTTTCATGGTTCGCCATGGTAAGGAACATTAACGGGCATCCGTTGGTGCTCTTCAAAGGTGACTGACACTATACAAACGAGTTTCAATCCAACATCTTGCTGTAAGACCTTTTTGCAGAACTATAATTTGAAGCAATTTCAGTTGAAATTGTCGTTGCTATTACGGAAGTAATTTTGGTGGGATTATGTTTTGGAGTTTGTTTACAAAATGAAATACTTTTACTCAGTTTTGGGTGTTTGCGTTCCAACTTTTAGTCGTCTTTTGCAATAAAACATTAGGAGAGCATATTAGCAAACATTTCCCTCAAATTAATCCATGATGTTTTATTTGATTTATTCAAAACCCAGTCCAATGTTTCAATGAATACAGAATAAAACTATGCTTTATTTTTATTTTCCGCAAACAGTTGTCTGCAATTATGGTACATTGTATATTATTTTCTTGGTTTGATTTGAAGAACACTCGAGTGTTTTACTTGCACGGTCTGGTCAGTGATAAATAATAGTAGTTATCTCCTTTATAAGAACGCTTCCAGTCTCTTCTTTAATAGTGAAGATGCTCAACTTTGGTTGGCTACCTGTGAATTTTAGTTCAATAATCTTATCGCCAATTTTTCCTGCCATGGACTCCTGTAGAAAATATACATGAAAAAAAGATTAAGGCGACTAGAATTGCTTGGTAGATATTTCACGATAAAAAAAAAAAGTGCCGTGTTGAAGCCGGTAAAAAGTCTCCCCGCACTTCACTATAGTGCAGTTGTTCTTTCTTTTTAATTTTCTTTGAGATCGCTGACCCATATTCTGAAAAAAATCAATTCGCTTATACATTGCTGTCATATGAAGAGTATAAATGAAACTGATACTCCGATTTTCGTTTTTTGTGTATCTAGTGTTTCCAAGGGGAACATTAATAGATTGTAGTCCTATTTCCTCCTGTACACTAAGCGCTTTTTTTGAAATTGGTCTACTCTTAATATAAAGAATTACTCACTTTTTTCTAGAGTAGACCCCTTCTCAGAACGAAGCAAGATCTATTTTCACAGTGTTACCTTCAATGAAAGTATATAAATTACCCTTTTAGTCACAATTTTCATACAACACAGAAAGTTTAACAATTCAAGTATCAACAAACGAAAATGTAATATACTCAACGTTCTAAGGCAGTGGTCCTTGCATTGTTTGCGCTTTGTAAAGCTTTTTTTTGTCTTTCGTTGCGCGTTAAATCCTGTTTAAATTCTATATTGTGATCTCCCACCGTATCGTCTAGTTCCATATGTTCTTGTTCTGATGCTAGCACTGCGTTTACCCTCAATTGTGCCCAATTTGTTTTCTGTTTTTTTTTCTCTGTGTGTTTTATTTTTCTGGATATGCTTTGTTTTGATTGTATTGCGGACAATATTTAACCTAAGGTAAAAACCTAAATAAAATATAAGTGAAGACGCCCAGGAATAGCCGCATTCACTGAGCAATGCCTTCCCGAGGAATCAGAAGAAGGAGGGATAAGAAACAAACAATGACAAAGCTTTAGTAGCAGTAATATCGTAGTTATATTACTGGACGGTCTAAGGCCTAATTTCTGGTGTTGTTCGTTATTTGTAGGGCCTGTTGGGCTTTTTGTCTTATCTGTTGTTTTATTGTTGTATTTGTTGGGTCTTGTCTGGCACTGTGATCACATCGTTTTAGACATTACAAAAACACGCCTATTCAAATATATTGAACATTTCACCACCAAAAACTGAAAGTTTTTAGATAAAATTTTTGATATTTTTCAATTTTTTGCACAAAACATAGATTGTGGGTACTCGTTAGAACCGCCTCGCCGAGGCGGTTCTAACGAGTAGCCACACTCTATGTTTTTTAGCAGAAACAAGAAAAATAATGTATACCCCTGTAAACCCCAGTTTTACTACATAAAAGTGGGGTTTAAGGGGGTCAAAATCATATAGGTATGTTTTCGTGATGAAAGGGAGCTGTTTAATTGTTTTTGCTTTCTACTGATCGTTCGAGGGCGGTTATACTGTGCCAGTTCTTCTTTGTTCGTGCTTTGGTGGTTTCATAGGTGGCGTTTGTTTTCTTCGTATTTTAGTGCCTCGGCAATGCTATGCTTCATGATTGTGACAGTTTCTTGTATATTTTCGTAATTTCAATTATTCTTCCTCTTGGTGTCATTAGTAAGCTACACTCTATGATTGTGACTCTCCTTGACATCGTGATTACTACCTGAGATGAAATTCTAGTAATTGTTTCATGCAATATGTTTGAGAAACATTTCAACCCCTACCACTTAACAGATTTGGTGAACACTTCATCAAAAAAAAAAAAAAATAAATAAATAAATAAATAAATAAATAAAAAATAAATAAATAAATAAATAAAAAATAAATAAATAAATAAATCTGATAACTTTCTTTATCGTCATTTCGAACGTCATTAAACCAGTAGAGAAATATTTATGATAGCAAGAGGTAAAGGGGCCACGATTCGCTCATCTGAGTAAAATAGCCATTTCATATCTGCAGATGCAATGTAACTTTCTTCCAGTATTGCCACAGCAACTAGGACAGAAAGACAGTGCCGTAAATAGGTCAAAAGTCATCCTATGATCATCGTTTGAACAACTTTCGTAGACCGTGTATCCACAATGCTATATAAGAAGATTCAGCCTCAAAGCTTTGCTGGTTCTAGAGAAGTAGATTTTAAGTGTTTTACCATATATTGGCATTGCAGCCATCTTGTTCAGTAGTGTAAAACAAATTGAATAAATTGTCAGTCCCACTTCGACAGAAAGCCCCATGTAAAATCTAGTGAAAATTGTCAAGCGGTTTCAGAGAAGAAGGTATTTAAAGATTTATCCGATTTTATGCATATACAAAGCCCAGAGGCAAGGGCAGATACCCCAAGGGGATAAAATTTTGATTGTAACTAGCAAGTTTTACTGCTTTAATCATACATTGTAAGTTTCAGCCATAAACCTTTAATACATTTTTAGAAAATAATTTTCAGCATTGTGTACAGGGTATGCAAATTTGACCTTGTTATAAAACGGTCGAAGGTCATCCTAGGATCATCATCTAAACAATTTTGGTGGACCCCAATGCTAAATACAAAGACTCAGGCTCAAAGTTTCCTTGGTCCTGGAGAAGACGATTTTAACTTTTTTTTAACATATATGGGCATGGCAGCCATCTTGCTCAACGGTGTGGAACCATTTGAACAAATTTTCAATATCCCAATATCCCTTCGACAGAAGGCTTCATGTGAACTCTGGTGAAAATTGGTCAAGCGGTTTCAGATAATTATTTGTGTTGAAGTTTTACGGCCCAGTCAACCCACTGCTGTCATGTCGTGTGCGGCCAGTTTTCCTTACCACATGTTTACTGAGCAGGCTTAGTTCTCTAAGCTATTAACCAGTATTGTGCACATTCTTTCCCCAGAAACTGACAACTGCCTTTCCTGAATTAGCGGAAGGGAGAGAATGGCCGTAGAAAATATTTCATGATCAATCTCCACGAAGGAATAATGCCGACCCGGCGGGGATCGAGCCCGCAACCTCCTGATCTCCAGTCGGACGCGCATCGAACTGAGCCACCGACATACATATAGCCAATGGGCAAGGACGTTTAATTCCCAGGGGACAAAATGTTGATTGTAACTAAACAGTTTTACTACTTTTATCATATATTCCAAATTTCAGCCATTAGTCTTTAGTACATTTTCAGATTTTTTTTTAACATTTTCCCCATACAAGAGTAAAGGGAGGCAAATTTGACATCGCCGTAAAAAGGTCAAATGTCAACCTTGGGTCATCATTTGAACAAACTAAGTACACCTTGTATCCCCAATGCTATCTACCAAAATTCAGCCTCAAAGCTTTCTTGGTTCTTGAGAAGAATTTTAAGTGACTTCACCATATATTGGCTTGGCGGCCGTCTTAACCAACGGACCATGACCATTTGAACATTTTCAGTCTCTCCTAAACAGACGGCTCCACGTGAAATCTGAAGAAAATTTGCACAGGGATTTCAGAGAAATCATTCAAAGGTGTGGACAGAGGACGACGGACGAACGGACGGCAAGTAATTACAATAGCTTATCCCGAGCCCTGCTCAGGTGAGGTAAAAAAGCTACCTCCTAGTTCAAAGTAATCCAAAGACATAACCTGACTTTTCAGAGACTTAATTAAACCGAGTCTCCTATTTTCGTTATTTTATGTCTTCTTTGTTTACAAAAGCAACCTTTTAGATTTTATTCTACTTCACTGCAGCTGGTGTAAAGCGCTGTGTGGCGGCCGAAAAACGTCTCCCAGTACTTCACCATAATGCTGATTACATTTTATTTCCTTTGGGATCACTGAGTCCATTCTGGATATTTTTAAAATCGAATACCGCTTGAACCGGTGCTTGGAGGCGTATGCAGCCTCGCAAACTACATAGCTGCATATTAAGAGACTTAAAAAAACAAAGGTAAGAGAAAAGTCGAGGGAGCGCCACAATCACAAACCGCAGCCTTTCCCAGACACCAAGAGGAAGAGGAAACAGACAAACCCAAACAAGCGCAAATCAAACAAACATACGAAAAGTACTAAGATTAGCTCTCTCTTCCCCAAGCGAGGAAATCGCGATGCTAAAAGGACTGAAAAAACACAAGAACAAAATAACACAAGGTAAGACATAAAACAAATCGCCTCGTAGAATAAACCATAAAGCAACAAAGAGTAAGACTAACACCGGGACCACCGTCAGTAGAATAAACCACCGGGGGTTTAAAGCACTTTTACGGCCAGCCAACTTCACCCTGGGTCCCGATGTCACTCTTAATCACAACCAGTAAAACAGAAAGCAAAATAGGCAGCTGTTGAAGGTGACCAAAATGCTAGCACCACAACACAACTAGTAAAACAGAAAGCAAAGTGGGCAGATATTGAAGACGGCGACAACAATGCTAACATCTCTTAATAAATCCGAGTCTCAGATTTACGTTCTTTTATGTGTTCTCTGTTTCCAAAGGGAACCTTTTAGACTTCTAAGTTGAAAAGATAAAAGCTTTGCTGAAGTCTTTTCCTCTGGATTTTAATGACACTATAAATTACCAAGGCAATCTTTCTTAAACGCATGCTTTTAATGAGTTTTCTCTTTTAAACATTCATAAACGCAAAGCTTAGTAGTATTGCTCATTAATGAAACTAAATCCCGAATACATTTGACACTTTTAAATTCTAACAAATTATCAAAACAGTCCTATGATTTCGGTTTTGATTTCTCTTTCCATTTCTTCTTCACACACATTATACACAAACGTCGATGAATTCTACGTTAGTGGACACCCTTTTATGATGCAGTCCTTTATCTTACCCCGTTTCACAAAGAATGCTCTTCGCCCATGTATTGACTGAGAAGTTAATTAAATTAAACGGTTTATTAAATTTCCATTCATAAGTATATGATTTGAATTTATCGATAAACCGAGTATATTTAGAAATAAATTTATCTACATAAGTATTAAACTGCAAAAAGTTATATAGTTTTTATCTTTTTTTTTTATCAATTTTTCTTTCTTTGTTTTCTTTTTTCTACATTTTTCCTCATTGCATCGTTTGTTTAGCAAAAAAAAAACAAAAAAACTGATCGTTAAAGATGTCAAGCTATGTAATAACCTAATAATACTTAAAATTGTAATAGTGATTAGGATAATACATTTTTACAAATGAACATGTTTGAGATCATTTGGAACCTAACTTATCACACCTCTTTCGTTAGCCGTTTAAGAATTATATGAGTTTGGTTATCTCTAAACTTTAAGTTCCTACTTTAAAGAGCTATAGATAATTTCGTTGATTGTTTGTTGTATTAGCAATTGTGATATTTAATATGACTTTAGATTCCCATTTTCTAATCTGTAGTGTGTTCTTTGTTTCCAAAGGCAATCTTTTTGACGTTTATTTTACTACATTGCAGCTGGTGTTAGTGCCGTGTGGCGGCGGTAGAACGTCTCCCCCGTACTTCACCATAGAGCAGATTTTATTTCATTTCCTTTGGGATCATAAGGCCATTGTGGTATATTTGAAAATGGAGTTCTGCTCATGTATATGCTAGAGGGCGTAAGCAGTGTAAACTCCATTACTGCTTATGAAGAGTCTAAAAAAAACAAAAAAAAAAAAAAAAAAAAACGAGACTCCCATTTTCTAATCTGCAGTGTATTCTTTGTTTCCCAAGACAATCTTTTTGACGTTAATATTTTACTACATTGCAGCTGGTGTTAGTGCCGTGTGGCGGCGGTAGAACGTCTCTCCGTACTTCACCATAGTGCAGATTGTATTTTATTTCCTTTGGGATCTTTGGACTAATTGTGGTATATTTGATAAAGGAAGTCTACTTATGTATACACTGGAGGGCGTAAGCAGTGTTGCAAACTTCATTACTGCTTATGAAGACTCTCATTTTCGAATCTGTAGTGTGTTCTTTGTTTCCAAAGGCAATCTTTTTGACGTTTATTTCTGTCGTTCTTCCATAGCCTGTCTGAAGGCGTGGTTTACTAATTATGAGTTTAATTTTGAATTTGATGAAATTGTAAGGGAAAAAGAGAAGTGAGTTACTACCTATGCAACTGAACACTTGAATACTTGAATAATACTTGCATACATCGTTGTTATAGTTTGGATTTCCTAGCTAAAACTCCTAATCATACTTTTGAATTTAATTGATTGTAATTGGGAATACAATTATGGGAATATTTATATGAATAAGTTTACTATATGATTATTGAAGTCTCAAACTGACCATTTGTTAAAATTGTTGAACTTTTATTCAGTTTCCTGTGTTTTTCATGTATGAACTTTAACGAAACTGAAATCAAAGATTTTAATACAAGCCTACTTTAATTATACTGAATCTTCCGTTATTCGCTACAAATATACTAAACCTATTCGGAACATACTATTTAATTTTGATAATAATTACTGGTTTTTGTATTCAGACTAATACTTCTGAGTCATGAGACCTTAACGGTTCACATATGGTTTTATTACTAATAGTCTGGTAATCTGAAATCTTTTCCTGACTCTAGAATTTTAAGGACCAAAATATAGATTTTCTAACTACATGGACAACAACAAATGTCGGGGAAATGTAGGAGCTTTACAGGAATTATGTAAACGTTGCTGCAGATGTGAACGTGTTAGATCTAACGCTTAAACTGATTAGAAATGAATTTATAGATCAAAGTACACACGTTTCATTCTGTTCTAAACATTCAAACCTTTTACCACCTAAACTAAAATGATATTTTGCCACTTTGAGTAAAGTATCTAAGATTTCTTTAGACAATTTGGTTCCAGCATTCAAAGCCGCAAATAAGGTCGCTGTTTTTAGACAGCTGCATTATATTAATATATTAAAATCTGACTCTGGCAGAATTGAAAACTAAATTTAATATAGAAAACTTTTGCGATAATCATAAAATTCATATTGCCAAGTTTGCAGTTAAATAAAACCAAGACAGGCTTCCTATCAGTTCGTCTACATATGTTTTTTCTGCATTTTACACTAAATTGTTATATAAACCGATTAAAGATAAATTTCTTGATCTAAATGAAGGAACTAGAAGATGCCCTTTACTTAGGTTATAATAAAAAACATTCGTTTCTCACTTAAGAGGATAGAAAACGCTTTACATTATGGTCTTGTCAAACACTTTGTGATACTCCAACTTTTCGTCTTAAAACACACACACACACACACACACACACACACACACACACACACACACACACACACACACATACATACATACATACATATATAACAAAATGTTTTGACGGCAACGAAACGTACCCATGCATTTTCTTCCTTGGAAGCGAGTTTAAAGGATATCGGTTTTCTTTTTTTTTTTTTTTTTTTTTTTCCTTTTTTTTTTTCAGATCGACATAGTAAGACCCGCCAATGTATTTGTACTTCCGTTTTTGTTCGACAACATAAACAAATTGTCAAACACGTTAAAAATTCATTGAAGACAATGTGTCTCAAGCGTGACGTTAGTGACGCCATTGCGTTCATTGACGTCAACCTTAACGGTAGCGTAAGTGACGTCGTATACAATCAGTGCATATCAAACACGCGAGACTTCTCGAGTTTTATTTTATCCTGGGTAGGATTACCTAGGTAGTATAATTTCGATCCCAGGGTAATATCCAGGACTTTCTTATCTTGTGTGCAAGAATGATATGTATTGCATATCTTTTGAATAGACAGTTGCTAAACTTTATCCTAAAAAGACTTCAGTTAAATATTAATATTTTTATTAGATAAAAAAGCTCCATTGCTGGAAAGGAGTAAGTGCATAAAGGACCAAGTTTCGTCCTCTTCTGAACAGATACATCTCTACATATTTTGTACAAGCCTATCATCAAACAAAAATGGAACTATGTGTCAAGGCCTCTTAAGGAAAAATATATACGGTCATATTTCAGTCTCAGCTATGTATTCTATACCATTCAATATTATTAATTTTACATTGCTAATGCATGAAAAAGATGGCTAAAAATGCAATATGCGCCAAAAAAAAAAAAAAAAAAAAAAAAAAAAAAAAAATGCTTGTGATTTTGTGTTTAGGAATGACTAATGTTTCAGGATTGGGTTTTAATTCTGAATTTTTAAGTCTTGCCATGTGTTATTTTGTTCTTGTATTTTTCTGTCCTTTTAGCATTGCGATTTCCTCACTTGAGGAAGAAAGAGCTAATCTAAGTGCTTTTCGTAGGTTTGTTCGATTTGCGCTTGTTTGGTTTTGTCTTTTTCCTCTTCCTCTTGGATTTATAAGGGCTTAGATTTGATAAAATGAGCAAAAAATATGCCATTTTTTTTAAATTTCTGGTGACTTTTAACACTCAGATGGTATAGAGCACACCTGAATACAAAAAAAAAAAAATAATGATAAATAATGTAGATCTTGTCATTCGCTAACACAAAAAAAAATATCGTTTTGGTATTCAGCTGTGATCTCTACTTGCCAATAATTCCAAGTTGTTGAAAATGATGGAAATGGCATTTTTGCAGTTGTTTCCAAGAATTTAATGTCTATTTTAGTTTAGAATTGGGTCATTTAGAAAAAAAGACCCAAGGCGTAAATTACAACCATTCTACTAAATGGTTACAGGGAAAGCCAAGTGATTAACAGATTTTGATGTTTAGCATATTTTAGGCATCCTTAATGCACGTCGTCCTTTATTAATAGAAAATGATATAACTGCATCTAAATTTTATGACAAACAGGATGACTGATTTTGATATTGGACATTTCCTGCTTGATGACAAAGATGTCCCGCGTGCTACGTCATATGGGATAGCGTTTTTGTTTTGCCAGAATATCTAATCATGTTACCGATTTTAAAAGCAGTAATAATTGCTTTTGTTTCATAACAAGGCTGTATTTATCATAAACTTCGTCAAACATTTTCTACAATTAATGCGAAAATTACGAATTATTTTCTCAATATAACACCGCCTTGAAATATAAATATAACGTCGGCCTGAAAAAAACCTTGTTAAGCAAGAATCCGCTTTTTTACAAACTTACAAGAGTTGTTGGTAAGTCTAATTTTTAAGAACAATTCAGAAAAGATTATAATCAACGAAAAACATCAGCTATAATGTAGATGTTATGCGACGGACTGCATACTTAGTTGTGACCCTAGTCAAGACGAATATTTTGCTGTCCTGAACTACGATGAGTCCATGTTTTTACTAGAGGCATATAGTCGAGCCCTCATCTTTGTTCCATCACAAAGCAGAACATTTAATATGTATGTTTTCTATATCGAATCGCTGATGAATTACGGAACCTCATTGCGGAGCGATCAATGATATATAGTGGGCACAGTAGTAGGACTTGGGGTTGGACGTCCGTAAAACTAGGTTTCAGCCCCAAAAGTTTTCTTGTTGTCCCCTTTACTTGTCTGTAATATATTCATTTATTCGTTCTGTTTTGTGTCGTTATTTCGTGTAATTAAACCCTTATCCGGTGATGTTGTTTTCTTTTCTGTTTTGGAGGGCTGTGCTCCGTGACTGTGGTCTTTCCTGGGCATCTCCCTATCTGATATTTGAGAGGAAGGATCCACTGAAAGCAAGTAACACATCTAATAAACGAAACTATCAGACTCGGTTTTATTGATCCATGTTAATAACTTTGCCTCCCTCTTTGGTTGCACGCCGACGGGTCGAGCCACAGACTCTACGACGGCTCCGGTCTAAACAGTTTTAAATAAGTTGGTTTGTGCCTGATGTTCTGGCTCTGGTCGGGCCCACAGGAGTCCAACTGTTGGTTTTCTTTTGCTTCAGCATTTCAGCTATTTAGAAAGTCCTCATCGTTGTTTCATCTCTGTATTCGTTTGATTTTTATGTTCTCGCAGATGTTGCACTGATGAGTTAGGAACCCGTCACGCGGACTGAAGGAATGTCTTGTGTATACCACGGCAGAGCTAAGGGCAAGGGTTGTGGCCACGTAAAATCGATTTAAGCCCTATCCCTCCCCCACACCCCCAGTAATATTTTACTGAGCGTTGCTAGGCGGTTCTTCTGTTGTGGTTTACTGTTTTTGTCATTTTATGTCTTTGCATGTATGGCCTGGTGAACTCTTTATTTTGGACAGCCATTTAGCCATTTTTTAAAGAAACTGTCTTTTTGGCTTTCTGCTAGTAATGTTTTGATTGTGATGCCGTTGCTTTAAGTGCGTCATTCTTTCCCTTTGGTGTCTTGGACTGAAGGTGTTAAGTAATTGTATCGATTCCTGATCACTGCCTTCCTTTCTTTTTCATTCATCGGCTAAGTCAGCGAATTTATAGACGAATATTATAAAACAAATACAAACACATAAATAAGAAGTGCTACTTTCTGTTAGTTGACATAGGTGGTTACTATATTTGATATTAAGTAGAACATAAACACGTAACGCAAGTTTTCATAATCATAGAAAAAGGGAATAGATCCTAGAAGGAATTACCCATGATAGCAATAACTCACAAAACTGAAAAACAACTAGTGTCAATTTTTTATGACCAGCTAGCTAGTTTTAGTCAATAAGGCGGCATCAGTAATCCTCAAATAATCAAACAAAAGTCCCGGAATGTGTTCAACGATAACAAGGACCAGAAAATATAGCTATATTATAATGAAGTACGGGGAGACGTTTTATGACCGTAACACGGCACTAACACCAGTTGTAGTGAAGATAAATAGAAACAAAAATCAAATGTTCATGTTTGAACTTTCTCTAATTTTCAAAATTATGTTGTTTTGTTTTTGTTGTTTTTTTTTTTTTGTTTTTTTTTTGTTAAAAGTGTGGTCAGTTCAGTATTAACAAGACCTGTCGCCAGACAGGATGCTCGCCTGAACTCGCGCTTGCCAATCAAATAAAAAAACAGTAAGACTATGACCTTAAAATCCAGATCATAGTATGTATATGTGTGTGTGTGTGTGGGGGGGGGGGGGTGGAGGATGGAGGTGTGAAGGGGGATGGAGGTAGGAACACATGGTACTGGAAATAATTTTTGGATGAAGAAAAACGTTTACATAAAATTTCAAATCTATGACCTTGACACCCAGGTCATAGGGGCGGGATAGTGCTGAGTAAAATTTTGGCCAATATCTATAATCATGCCAAATATAAAGTAAGTCCATAGAAGGATTTAGAAATTAAGAGATCTTAAAAACTTTGACGCAAAACTTTAACATAAAATTTCTAAGTCCGTGACCTTGACCTATAGGTAATCAGCAGGGGTGTGAATAGGGCTAAATAAAATTTTGGACCAACATCTATAATTATACCAAATATTAACTAAATCCAAAAAAAAAAAAAAAAACTTAAAAACTTCGACGCAAACATTAATATAAACTTTGTAAGTCCGTGACCTTGACCTATATGTCATAAGCAGGGGTGGGGATAGTGCCAAATAAAATTTTGGACCAATATCTATAATCATGCCTAATATAAAGTAAACCCATAGAAGGACTTAGAAGTTAAGAGATCATAAAAACTTTAACGCAAAACTTTAACATAAATTTCTAAGTCCGTGACCTTGACCGTTAGGTCATAAGCAGTGGTGGTGGTAGTGCCAAATAAAATTTTGGACCAATATCTATTATCATACCAAATATAAAGTAAATCCATGCAAGGACTTAAAAATTAAGAGATTTGAAAAACTTTGACGCAAAAATTGAACATAGAATTTGTAAGTCCGTGACCTTGACCTATATATCCTAAGCAGGGTGAGGATAGTGCCCAATAAAATTTTGGACCAATATCTATTATCATGCCAAATATAAAGTAAATCCATGCAAGGATTTAGAAATTAAGTGATCTTAAAAACTTTGACGCAAAACTTTAACGTACCAAATATAAACTAAATCCATCTGAGGATTTAGCAAATCGTATAAGGTCTTAAAACTCTGACGTAAAACTTTAACATTTTTGTTAACGCCGATTCCAACGCCGACGCCGACGCCGGGGGTAGTGCAATAGCTCTTCCTGTACTTTCGTACAGGCGAGCTAAAAATCGTCATTGTTTTCACAAGTTTCATAAAAGTGTCTATTTATAGCTCTTAACACAATCATTTTTTCCGCGGTACAAGTATCGTCATCTTGTAAATAGCTTATAGCTAGCAAGTGTGAAAGAGGAAATAGGACGTATAGCGCTGGAACTGGGAAATAGGAATAGATTCTAAAACACGTGGCTCTGGATTGCAATAATCACACACACACACACACACACACACACACACACACACACACACACACACACACACACACACACACACACACACACACATTGGGTCAGGCTAGCAAGTTTCGGCCAAACAGGCCTCATCAGTGACGCTCATACAAATTTTCAAAAACACAGCACTACATTTTTTTAGTGTTAAAAATACAATTCTCAAAGAAAAGTAATGGAAAGAGATATAGAAAGAATTTTAGCTAGAAATGACATAAAAATTACAGTCTTAAACCTGAAAGTTTTAACTGGAAATGATACCAACAGGGTCATCAATAATGAACTGAGATCTGCTTTTGGGAATTTCCTTCGATCCACAGGCAGACTCATCAAGGGTCACTGATTTATTTATTTATTTTTTTTTTTTCAGTCTCAATATAAGTTCTGTTTTTTTTTTTGTTTTGTTTTTTGTTGTTGTTTTTTATTGTTTTTTTTTTTTTAGTTTTTTAGGTTTTTCTTTTGTTTAATCTCAATAGTCACAAAAGATTTTTGTCGAACTCGCTCGAAGACCTACTCACAAAGTGAAAAGTACATAGTGTCAGCAGAAATAAACATTGAAGCACCTAGAGGATAAAGCCAGTGTTGTATTGGCGTGTATTAATCAACAACAACAACAACAAAGAAAATACCCGAATGGTTTAGTGATTACAAAGGACAGAAGTTATTCACTGTACTATAGCGATATACGGGAAACGTTTTACGGCTTCACACGGCATTAACATGAACTCTAAATAAGAGTAATAACGACAAGTAGATTCTAAGGCAAAACAGCGATCGACGTGAATTAAATGGTCCCCGCGCCTATATAGCGAGGCCTCATCTCCCAGAATAAGGACTTTTCGGCTTGGCTGCAAGACAAATATGTAGGGGTAGGCAAATGATAGTTTGACCAAGACGTGATGAAACGAATCCTAAGATCAGATGAGAAATTACTTAAATTTCTATTGATCTTCGTTGTTTATGTTTCGTACGTACTTTTAGATGTTTTCCAGCTTGCTGTCAAAAGTTGGTTGACGGGTACCCACAAAATACTAAAAACCGGTATTACAGACAAACGGTACTAAATGTGTCTCCGGCCCTATACAGCAGCGGGCCCTTTAAATTTACGTCAACAAAATTTGCTGCAATGATTCTACATTTCTTTATATATTAGACATGGCAACAGATTATTTTAATAAATTTATCTTGAATTAACCTATTTTCTAACCTTTATCTTCATGGGAATAGATTATTTTTAATAAATGTATCACGAAATAACCCATTTTCTAACCTTTTATCTTCGTTAGTATTCCACACTATCCTACTGACATTTTAGCACGTGACTGTCGAAAAAACACTAGAGAAAATATATTTTTTTTACCAAATTTTGTTGCCGTTAATTAACTGGGGACCAGTTGCTGATATAGGGAAAGCAAACAAATGAGCAGTATGGAATACTAACGATGGAAAAAATCCAGTTATATATATATATATATATATATATATTCTGGATTTTTTTCCATCGTTAGATAAATAATTAAAAGTAAAAGCCAAAAATCACATGTTTCGTACCAAAGTCTGTTGACTAGAATTAATTGGTCGCTTCGCCTATACAGGGAGAACAAGAAAAAGTTAAAACAGTGTGAAATACTAACGATGGAAAAAAATCCAGATAATTTTTTTTTAAAGTGCCAAAAATCACACTTTTGTTACCAAATCCTATAGACGTGAATGAATTTTTTGTCCCGTCTCATATACAAGAGCTCCGCCAAGCGGGGCATTATACGCTCGTGGCAAGTAAAAAGATGTAGCACAAAAACTGGCTCCTGTATAATTCAGTGCTCCGGATATAAACTGTAAGTGGAATTACAAAAAAAAAAAAAAATAAAAAAAATAAAAAAAATTCATTGGGGCATATATCTGCTGATATTTGGTGAACTGTAACCAAAGCGACCAAGCTGGCCCAGGAATTAAGGAAGAAGTGACTTCTCCTTCCTGGGAAAATAGGGAGAAGTTTGCTGCTTCTAGGGAGAAGTGCTTTCTGACGGAGGACACACCACAGAAGCATGACTATATTATAAGCTCATATGAGCCTTTGGCTGATTTGTTTTTCCTATACTTCAATATCGGACCAAACAATAACAAAACAAAAATAAACAACCAAAAAAAAAAAAAAAAAAAAAAAAAAAAAAAAAAAAATGCTGCAAGAATTTTTTTTGTAAACCTTTAACTTGTTTAATACTGAT
The DNA here is from genome assembly GCA_964016985.1 of Anodontia alba. Lineage (NCBI taxonomy): Eukaryota > Metazoa > Mollusca > Bivalvia > Lucinida > Lucinidae > Anodontia > Anodontia alba. The sequence continues at coordinate 57,497,613 of OZ024827.1, read as the reverse complement.
TTTATTTTTGTTCTTCAAGGAGCCAAATCAGAAGAGTATTAAAAAAATCCAAAAAGAATTATGTATTCATAAAGATTTAATAATGGCAACCTTTCCTTGCAAATCCAATACAAGAAGAAGAAAAAAATCAATATCTTGCCCGTATGACCAAAACTTTAGTTATTTGCAAAAATATACCTATTATAAAATAAAATTTGCACACTATTACCTCTAAACAATATGCTGCGAAAAGTTTACAAAAACTTTCAAAGGAGCATAAATCTGCAAATATTTGGTGCACTGTTACCTCGAAATAATATGTGCTGCTCCACATCATCGTGTAACTATTTATGAAGTTTCAGCTTGATCGGATGTAAACTATAGAAGGATTTAGACGGAAACAAAAAAATAATAGAAATTAATAGAAATTTTAACGGGGTTTAACTCTGCTAATATTTGGTAGACTGTAACCTTGAAACAATATACGCTACTCCACATCATGGTCTAACTACAAATAAAATTTCAGCTTGATAGGATGTAAACTGTAGGAGGATTTAGCCGGAAACAAAAAGTTTACTGAAATTTTCAAAGGGGCATAACTCTGCTAATATTTGGTGGACTGTAACTGCGAAACAATATGCGCTGCATCACATCATGGTCTAACTGTACATGAAGTTTCAGCTTGATTGGATGTAAACTGTAGGAGGATTTAGCCAGAAACGAAAAATTAATAGAAATCTTCAAAGGGGTATAACTCTGCTAATATTTGATGGACTGTAACCTTGAAATAATATGCGCTGCTCTACATCATGGTCTAACTACAAATCAAGTTTCAGCTTGATCGGATGTAAACTGTAGGAGGAGTTAGCCGGAAACGAAAAGTCAACTGAAATTTTCAAAGGGCATAACTCTGCTAATATTTGGTGCACTGTAACCTCGAAATAATATGCGCTGCTCCACATCATGGTCTAACTATATAAGAAGTTTCAGCTTGATAGGATGTAAAATGTAGGAGGAGTTAACCGGAGATGAAAAGTTTACAGAAATTTTCTAAGGGGCATAACTCTGCAAACATTTGGTGGACTGTAACCCCGAAATAATATGCGCTGCGCCACATCATGGTCTAACTACGTACCAAGTTTCAGCTTGATCGGATGTAAACTGTAGGAGGAGTTAGCCGGAAACGAAAAAGTTTACGGACGGACGGCCGGACTTACGGACACACGCCATATCCCGTAACATAATACGTCCCGTTTTTCAAACGGGCGTATAATAAGGAGAGCCAAAAAATTGAAACAGTGTGGAATACTATCAATGGCAAAAAATCCAGATAAAAAATGTTTTACAAAAGGGCCAAAACTCGCGCTTTTGTTACCAAATTCTGTTGACGTGAATTAATTGGCCTCGTCCCCTATATAAGGATAGACAAAAAAAAATCAAAATAGTGTGGAATACTAACGAGGATAGAAACTCCATTGAAATTTATCAGTAAATGCATTTTTTTTTCTGAGAAAAAAAATATATTAATATATCATGTAAAAATATTGTGGTCGCGTCGCTATATAGGGAGAGAAAACTTTCTGAAAACACATATAGACTAACCGAGAATTTTTTTTTAAATAGTGTGGAATACACTAGTTCATAGCACAGTGTGGAATACTAACGAAGATAGAAACTCCATGGATATTAGTCAAAACAGAGCAATTTTTTGTTTTGAAAAAAAAGTTACATATAAACCATGTAAAAAAATGTGGTTGCGTCGCTATGTAAGGAGAGATTTTTTTCCCCACGAGTATTCCAAGTGTCTTTTTTTCCGACTAGGCTTTAAAAATTCAGGGGTTTTCCAAGTGTCTTTCTGTTCGTACAAAGCTGTAAAAATTCCAAATGTCAAGTAGAGAATTTGATGAATTTGTGAAATGTCCAAATGTCAAGTAGAGAATTTTGTGAATTTGTGAACTGTCCAAATGTCATCTAAATAATTTAGGGAATTTGTGAATCGCCAATTTTCTTAAATTTCACAATGAACAGTGTGTTCGTACTAAGCTGTAAGAATATCCAAATATCAAGTAAAGAATTTGATGAATTTGTGAATTGTCCAAATGTCATCTAGATAATTTAGGGAAATTGTGAATCGCCAATTTCCTTAAATTTAACAATTTGTTACGGAGAGAAAGAAACTTGGAAAACCCTGAATTTTTATAGTCGTCGGAAAAAAGACACTTAGAATACTAGTGAAAAAAAAAATCTCTCCCTCTCTCCCTATAGCGACGCAACCACATTTTTTTTACATGGTTTATATGTAACTTTTTTCAAAACATAAAAAATGCTGTTTTGTTTACTAAAATCCATGGAGTTTCTATCTTCGTTAGTATTACACACTGTCCCATGGACTACTGCATTCCACACTATTAAAAAAATTCTCGGTTAGGCTATATGTGTTTTCAGAAATTTTCTCTCCGTATATAGCGACGCAACCACATATTTTACATGGTTTATATGTAACTCTTTTTTCCTAAGAAAAAAAATGGCTTTACTGACAAATTTCAATAGAGTTTCTATCTTCGTTAGTATTCCACACTGTTCATTGTAAAATTTAAGGAATTTGGCAATTCACAAAGTCCCTAAATTCTCTAGATGACATTTGGACAATTCACCAAATTCTCTACTTGACATGATTTGGACATTTCACAAATTCATCAAATTCTCTACTTGACATTTGAATATTTTTACAGCCTAGTATGGACAGAAAGACACTTGGAAAACCCCTGAGTTTTTATAGCCTCGTCAGGAAAGAAAAGACACTTGGAATACAAGTAGGAAAAAAATCTCTCCCTATATACATTTTAATGGAGTTTCTATCTTCGTTAGTATTCCGCCCTGTCCTATGGACTATTGTATTCCACACTGTTTTATCGACCGTGGCTTTGATAGTAACAGTGTAGAATACTAACGAAGACAGAAATTCCATTATCAGTAAAGGCAAATTTCGGGCTGTTGAAAAAAATTCTGGGCCGTCTGGGAACCTGGTTGCTCTGCTGGAAGAAGAGAAAAGTGTTTAATACCACTGTTTTGGCCAGGAAAGCAAAAGTTTTAATTTTTGCTCCCTATATAGCGGACAGGACCAATTAATTCACGTCAACAGGATTTGCTTAAAAGCGTGCGATTTTTTGGCCTTTTTTTTTTTTCCTCGATTTTTTTTCATCGTTAGTATTCCACACTGTTCCATTGTTTTGTTCTCCCTATAAATGGGGCTAAATAAGACCTAATCTAGAGAAATACGGAAACACTGCAACAAATTTCGATCAGGGTGCTCCTAAGTCTATTCTATTCTAGTAGTAGGTGCTGGGTGTTACCCATATCTCGTATGATTCCGGATTTTAGTAACTAGGGCTAGGAACCAGCATAGAAAATACCGATGAACCACTTAATTCACGTCGATCGCTGTTTTGCCGATTCTAACAGGAATTGCTCTTGAGTGCAAAAACATACACCAGCAAACATACGCACACGCACGCACATACACTCATACACACATATAAACCGCAAGATTGAGTAGTGTGAAATAGGAAGTCAGATTGCAAAGTCTGAAGCAGTAAGCCGCCACATATATAATAGTATATCTTGTTTCAAGTGTCAATGAATGTTTATCAATCACTAGAATGTGGCTATTTTCAGAATTATTTCTGACGTGTTTACTACTAGTATGCCAATTCACTGTAAACAAAGTTTCAAATGCTGACAATAGTTCTGTTGCAGTCACAGTTGTCAGATGCCATATGATAAATAACATTCATTAAAGATATCCGGATGTGCTCTTTTGAGGTCAGTTTTGCGTTATATTGAGCGTAAATGCTTATAACACTCTGAATTTGCAAAGTAAATAAGATAACTCAGGAACTGATACAATCAGATCCACATCAAGCCCCAACAACAAAGGGAAAGACAGACAAATACAATAAAGTAGCCACAAAATGAACAGATGGCAAGCAGAGTTGGCAACTCTTTCCCAAAAAGGTGGAAACTCTGTTGCCTAAAAATACTGAGTATATAAACGACTTACATACTTGTTAAAAGAAAAAAACATTAGAAATTGAAACACTACATAACAATTAACAAAAAGTATTACAATGAAAGTACCGTCTTGGGACGGTCAGCAATGAATTACTGGAAGGGGTGTATGAGGGGGTGGGGGCTTAAGATAACCCTCACCCATAGTGGTAAAAACATATATTTGTTCCGTCCGTGTGGAGGTCTTCTAATTCATCCATGAAATATAAAGGCCAACCGATAAATCACAAAGTCTATAATGATACAAAAATGAGGACTCAACAGAAATAACGTGTTGAGGCATTTGGAAATCCCTGGATTGTCAAACAACACTACTGGAATACTGCAGCAAAAGAAAACTACCAGTTGAACCCCGGTGAGCCGAGAAACAGACATAAAAAGTTCCGGCCAAAACCTTCTAATGAATAGTTTTTAAGTCGGGATCATCAGAGATACTGAGCCCTAACCCACCTACGTGCAATTAAGGAGGTAAGCAGTGGTCAACAGTGACTGGATTAACCGCCTAAAACTTCCTAGGTTCATCGGAATGATTTGCATTCAGCCTAATCAACTTTATAGAAGTTTTATATTAAGTTCGCTTAATATTCTATTCAAACTAGACTTTGCAAATAACGGATCGATATTAAATCAGGTCTGCGCTTGAGTTTCATTATTAAAGTTAGACAAAAAGCGGCACTCAAAGTAAATAAGAAATACCAACATGAAAATATAAATTATATAAGTAGTAGTGAAGATGAAACCGTATACTGTAGGCTAACGGTTTACTTCAAGCCACATCTCGATAATAAGCTTGGATCTCCTTTATTCATTAAAGAATTAATATTATGTTAGTACAAGTACATACCGGATAGACTGCTGTGTAATCAGTTTTAAGCGACACAAAATCCTTCTTGGCTTGCTTAGCACCTCCGGATTTCTCATATATTCGGAATGCTTGTCCTTCAGCAAACAGCTTGGCAGTTCGCAGGAGTTTTGCTGCAATTGTAATACTGTTAGTGGAGCAATGGTTAATGAATAAGCATAATAAAAATAACGTTTACTTTGATGGTATCAAGCAAGTCAACTAACCATACTAGAAGACTTCGTAATACGTGATACCGCAGTGTTTCTAGCACGACGTGACATCATGAATGACTGCATCTAGCACAAGTATAATAGTCATGAAAATATACGTTTTTGTATTTTTATTCACTCAATTGCTAAATGACACGACATTTGTCAGTGGTAGGTTCTTACCATTAATTTGTCGTTTTGAAGAACGCCGCTATCTTGGCTCTGCTTACGTACTCGCTGGCATATATTTCTCACATAATACACTTTTCATGAAATATAATAATGGTTATACTCAGTTTTTGTTTTCCGGTTAATAAAAGATTACTATTAAAGTTAGACATTTTACGCATAGCATGAAATGATAATATTCATACCGTATGTTCTTTTTAAGCACAGATATGATGTTAGCCAGGGATAGCCATAATCACGAAGCACTGCATTCTCGAGTCACCAAAAGAAGAAGAGGTGAGGAACAAACAAGGTCAAAACACAACGATACAGTTGCAATAACCTACATACCAACGAAGAAGAGCTGCATCAGAACCTTGAAAGCCAATGGGAACTTAAACTAGTTTTACACGATCATAAACGCGCCCTTAATTCTGATGCAGCTTAAATAAAAAATGTGTTTGGTCCACGTAGGACCCTCTGTCTCGCCGTGAAATAAATACATCACAGTAAAACATAAACAATAAAACACAAATACTGAAATAATCACAAAACTGCAATGAGACAAAGTAAAGGCTCAATGGCGAACTGAGGTCAGTGCAAAAGAAAATCACTGCTTGGACCTCAATGGGCCCGACCACAAACAGCAACAGTTAAGCGCCAACCTTCTGAAACGTATTGAAAGAACTGACATTTATGCTGTGGCTCAACTCACTGCCGTGCAATTAAAGAGGTAAGCAAATGTATGAACCATAATTTAACTAACAACCCGATACTGTTTGTTCCATAAAATATGTGTTGTAACCTTTATTTTGTAATATTTGGCAATCATTTTCAGTGTTACCTGCAATCCTTCTGAATATGTAAACTAAGACGTCAAACAACTCGAGGCTTCTTAACTTTATTACCCAGAACAACCAAATCGCTGTTGTTGTCACTATGAAGCTGCCATCACAGTAAGTGGGTACATGAGACTGAACTGTACAATGGAAATTATCTGGTCAGTAGTAGGCTATGTAATTTCACTGTGGTCGTTGCTTTACATTTATATTTTTACTAATTTTCACTGTGTACGTACCGTATTTATTATGGTTCTGTTTTGAATGATATTCTAAAATCACAAAAATCATCAAGGCGTTGTCTGCGTTTGAGAGGCGCCGTTGTCTAGCGCATATGACTTTTGACCGACGTAGAAGGTTGAGGACTCCAAACAGTCTCAGACTAACAACTGATAAACTTTCTGTTCAGTGTATAAGTAGCCTTCATAGGAAGACTTAAGGTTGTAAAAGGAGAGGACTAGACTCTTTATAGTATACGATATGTCGTTGACAAAAAGCCGAAAGATGAGAAACTAGCCACACTAACATACCAATAATACTTGTTCTCATCTACGCTTGTAGATCATATTTCCCTCCATGAGATTCCCTTAGTTTACATTGTCGATTTCTGATCTACTTCTTGTTACTTACTGATCAAAGAGCCTGCCATTCGCTTCATACGTTTTATTGCTATGAAAGATTCTGAAAAAAAAATAACAACAATAATATACTGACATAATATTATACTTTCAAACAATAATAATTTTTAAACATGTTTCCGGCTTTCTGTCCAAGAAAAAAATCTCAAGAGCGTGAAACAAACGACACTACCGTCCATTAATAATGTGTTACGAAGGATGTCCCTGTCGTGTATGAACGTTTCATTGTTGTTCCGTATATGTGCTATTCTGTTCGTGTCATGTTTTTGGACAATTGATTAAATCCGGGGTTCTGAAATTTCGTTGCCCATCGTCTTACCCATTCGTAAGTCCAGCGATATATAAGAAACTGGCGACGAAACGGGATAAAATTTATCACAAATGAACTGGGAAAAAATTAATCTCATTTATTATTGTGATGAATACTTGTATTGTCAGTGGCTCTTAGTCACTGAATATGTCGACCTGACTTGTACGGGAATTATTCGGTAAACAAATGCAAAGTTTGCAACGACTTGTATCTGCCCAGAAAAAAACATTATATGATACTTAACGGTACCGAGTAAGCTGCAATGGCAGCATTTATCGGTATAGTGGAACCGTATGTTGAGCCATCATCTTGTTAGGAGGAACGATTAAACCAATATTTCATTGCAAATGAAGTAGCAAATGAAAAGTAAGTTCCAGCTTTATTAGGCTTGATTGTTAGTTAAACTTAAAAGTTGTTACAAGACTTATCTAGTCCAGAACTTTCATGTACGAAAGATTATCCTACACTGTGTGACAAATTAAAGGATCACTTAGCCCCCAAACCTCTCGTTATTGCCGACAGGGTTAGGTTCTGTAAAAGAGACCGAAAACCGAAAGAGTCCATACGAGACTTTCATGTGACATTAAAACGTTGAGTGAGTGACTTTGGGGACAAAACTGAAATAAGCATTAAGGAATAGATTTGCTTGTGAATTAAAGAGTAAAGCGATTCCAAAGTAATTATTAGTTGAACGTGACAAACATATAAAAAAAGCGTTATAAAACTGAACAAGTGATGGAATCCGCTAACAAAGATGTTGTCCGGCTACAAGAAAGACTCTTACAGAAGAGGGAAGTACTGAAGTGAATAAACTGACATTCGAATACAGGGGTAAGAAAGGGAATAAAAAGACAAACCACGAGTAAGTTATGGAAATCCACATCCTGAAAAAGGTCAAGGTACATCATCAGAATAGATAAAGCCCTGCTATAGATGTAACAGAACTAATCACAGTCCTGATAATTGCAGATTTAAGAACAAGATTTGTCATGGTTGCCACAAGAGGAGCCATATTTCACCTGCTTGTAACCAAAATTTGGACAGACTAAGGTGAAAGTGCGCACTCTAGATTTGGAAAGCTCCGATGAAGAATATATGAAAAGTTTATCTGATTGTCAAGTCAGAAATGTCATTTTGATATCGCCAGTTACAAACGGTACTACGATAAATATGGAACTGGACACTGGTTTAGGAATATCAGTCATCTCTAAACAAGACATAACAAATATTTTAAAAATTGTAAGCTTATAAACAAAAATTTAACTGTAAAGACATACTCGGAAGAACCTTTTCACCCATTTGTTTATGTTGAGTGGAAGGTATAGCTCAATAATCAGAAAGAAACAATAAAATTTCACTTAACAATGAGGGTAGACCATTATTTGGTCGTGAGTGGATAAGATATATAAATCTACATTGGACGGTGATAGGATCATTGTACTATGTTTCGAGTAAAAAGATTTCACGGCAGTCAGAAATAGATACAAATAAATACAAAATACTCAGATGTATTTTCTGATAAACTAAAATATGTGAAAGCTAATTTTGAGAGAAAACAGCTCACGCGAATTTGTAAAAGCTAGACCAATGCCTTACTCTCTTTGAGACAAAATAGACAAATAGTTAGATAAATTAGTAAACCAGGGAGTCATTGAGAAAGTCAGTATTAGTGATTGGGCAACGCCAGTTGTTCTATTGCCCAAAGAAAAAAGTGACGTCTCATCTGTGGGGATTATGAAGTGACTGTTGTCCTGTATTGTACGTTGACCAATATCCTCTCTCTCTCTCTCTCTCTTCTCATTATTTTGTTTTGTTTTCTTTTCTCTTTTAGGCCTGTTGCTTCGTCAGTGTTCGATCAACAAATAATGCAACAGTCCCGATTGAGCTGACTTTTGTATTCATTTCTTGAAATCATTCTGTTTGAATCTTTATGTCTGACAGGCAACATAATATAGCCGGCCAGCTGATACTTTGTCAGACTTATAGTAGTATTGCAAACTTTATTACTGCTTATGAAGAGTCTCAATAAAACCGAGGCTCCAATTTTCTAATCTGTAGCGTGTTTTTTGTTTCCAAAGGCAATCTTTTTTACGTTTATTTTACTACAATGCAGCTGGTTTTAGTGTCGTGTGGCGGGAGTAGACCGTCTCCCCGTAAATCACCATATTACAGATTATATTTCATTTCTTTTGGGATCATTGGGCTCATTGTGGTATATTTGAAAATGGATTTCTGCTCAGGGCGTACGCAGTGTTGCAAACTTCATTACTGCTTATGAAGCGTCTCAATAGAACCGAGACTCCCATTTACTAATCCGTAGTGTCTTTTTTGTTTCCAAAGACAATCTTTTTGACGTTTACTGTATCTCCCCAGTGGTACGTTATGGGCTACCCTACAGTTCGAAATCCCTGAGAAATTGAGACCGTCTCGAATACATTGCACACTACCTGTATGTTACTTTGGACTGGAGTAGTGCCAGGCTTGGACTTACCCCTTCGCACACTACCTGTATGTCTTTTTAGACCAAATTAGTGCCAGGCATGGGCTTACTCCCTTTGCATACAGCCTGGATGTCTCTTTGGACCAGAGCAGTGCCAGGTGCCGTAGGCAACCTGAGGTGGTTACCTTTACCTGTTGCAATGCATATTCGACAGTCTCGCCACTACGAGCCTAGGCGGTAAAGCATGCGTATACAAAACAAAACACCGGTAAGCCAGAACACTATGCGCTGACCTTTTCTGTCAAACCCAATAAAAAATAAATACACCCCACTCTTGGTAAAAACAATACAACTGATTTTAAAAATCTGCTTAAGATCACAATCCATTTTAATTAGCAACAAATAAGTTCAAGAGTAATATCTGTTATAAAAAGGTATACTTGAGTACTTTTAGAACTGTATGGCGAAAATTTGACATCAATGTCATCATTATCGGACGAGTTATAATGAAACTAGAGCAAGTCGATGGCGCGCCATCGCATATCCCCGCGCCAGCGCCATTGTCAAGGTTCTAGCTAAAAAAGCCTAAGAGGAGTTGGGTGACAATTAAAAAATATGACCCAAAATTCTACTTTTTGACCTCTAGTGACCCCCAGACATGCCCCGGGGCATTTTTGTTTGCACCACTGTATTCAACTCTTCATAACCTTCGATTTGATGTGCAATATGATTATGTTTGAACAAAATGGATTTTGACCCTTCGGGGCCACATTTCCCTGGCCCTGACCCCAGGGGTCACATCAAAATTCCGAATGTGTTCCGCCAGTCATCATTCATAGGGCTATCGCCTGTGAAAGTTTCGAGAATCTAGCTTAAAGACTCCATGTTTCTCAAAAATAGACATTTTTAATTCAAAAAAGTTTTAATAAATTGATATATAGTATAAATACAGTCATAAAATGCGGCATTTGACAGCCTATAAAATTTCAGTTAGTCTCTCATTTTTGAACTGGATCAAAAATAACACATACATCGTACATTTTAATTAATGTTGGCAACATTAATTTAGAGAAATGATAAAAAAATCATTTCATTTGAAGAACGAGACTAACTGAAATTTTACACGCTGTCGAGCGCCACATTTTATGATTGCATTAATACCATATATCAACTTATAAAATCTTTCTTGGATAATAAAATGTTTATGGAGCCTTTAAATGGTCTAGGAGCAATGGTGTGACATTACAGACGGACGTACGGCCGGACAGCGTGACGGGGGGTAAACAATATCCCCGCTTTTTCTTCGAAAAGCGCGGGGAAAACAACGTTTTTTTTTTGTTTTTTGTTTTAAACATATGTTATGTAGATTTTTTCAGGATGTATATGTGTGGACTTTGTTAAATATATACTTATGTACAAACGCAATAACTCAAACATTCTCTTCGCATCGTGTATGCCATGATAAATACTTTCAATTCTACTGCAGAATATCTTTTCTTGCGAATTTATAAAACAAACAGAACATAAAAATGTTCAAATGGTTATAAAAGTACAAAAGTGAACTCAGGAACTGATATAATCAGATACACATTCAATTCTTGACATCAATGAAAATCGAATACCGCTTAAGCCAGCGCTAGGGGGCGTATGCAGCCCCGAAAACTACAGTGTTGCAGATGAAGAGACTCAATCAAACCGAGTCTCCGATTTTCGTGACTTTGTGTATTCTTTGATTCCAAAGGAAATCCTTTTTGACTTTTATTTTACTTTTCTGTAGCTAGTGTTGTGCCTTGGGGCGGCCGTAAAAAAGTCTCCCCGTACATCTTCATAGTGCAGGTTATTTTTATTTATTTTGGATCATTGAGCCCATTCTGGTTATTTTGAAAATCGAATATCGCTTAAGCCGGCGCTAGGGGGCGTATGCAGCCTCGCAGACTACAGTGATGCATATGAAGAGACAGTCAAACCGAGTCTCCGATTTTCGTGACTTTGTGTATTCTTTGATTCCAAAGGCAATCCTTTTTGAATTTTATTTTACTCTCCTGTAGCTAGTGTTGTGCCTTGGGGAGGCCGTAAAAAAGTCTCCCCGTACATCTTCATAGTGCAGGTTATTTTTATTTCCTTTGGGATCATTGAGACCATTCTGGTTATTTTGAAAATCGAATATCGCTTAAGCCGGCGCTAGGGGGCGTATGCAGCCTCGCAAACTACCGTGTTGAAAGAACTGAATCAAACCGAGTCTCCGATTTTCGTGATTGTGTGTGTTCTTTGTTTCCAACGGCAATCCTTTTTGACTTTTATCAAACTGAAAGACAGACAAACACAATTAAACAGCCACAAAAAGAACACAATGCAAACGGAGTTGGGTTCTTTCCTAAAGAGGTTGCTACCCTTTACTCAAACTTAACGTAATATATCTTTAACTTACATAATTGTTAAAAAAAAAAAAAGAGAGAAAAAACACATTTGTATGGAAAACACTACAGAACATTTAACAAAAAGTACCACAATGACAGCATTGCAATTAAAGCAACGGTAAGTGATTAAAAAAAACAAACTCGGAGGTGGGGCGGGTGGGGGTGCGGAGCGGGGTCTTCAGCTAATTCTTTCTATGGGATTTCAACCCTCGACTGCAGCTTCTATTGAAGTAAAAACCTATATTAATTGGGTCCGCTCGGAGGTCTTCATTCATCTATGAAAATTTCTGATGGCCCTTACCGATTTCAATAGTTCATTAAATCTTCATAGCAAAGACATTAAATTCAGAAATAAAATAATGATCTGCTGCGCAAGCTCGAAGTAGAAGAATAATATATTAAATACAATTTTTGGTTGACCATAATGCTCGAATCGTCTCTTCTCTACTCAGGTGACCTGAGGTCTAAATTTGACTACATAGCAATCACGCTATCGTTAGTTGAATAGGAATTACATATCAAACGGATAGACTATCTCTAAAACATTTCAATTTTGTAAATATTTTAGACCAAGTCGTATAAGATCATTTGTGACCTAACCCTGTCAGTCTGTGTATGGAAAGACCGTATGTGTCCTGAAGCGTTGATTAATCTCATAAAACGATTATTTTGTCAAATCATTTGATTCAGGTTTCAATTTGTTCATTTTAAAACATCTCTTTAATATGATCTTCAAGTTCACGACAAAATTAAGTTTTGGAAATAAAAGAAAACTCCTCTATTTTAAATATTGATTCAACAGAATTAATGATGCAAATTGCGCGAAGGCGCTTTCGTAGGAAATGATCGGTCCGTTGAATAGCTCCAAACCACGCAAAAAAAACCTAAAACACCCGAACAACTTTATTTATTTACCCGATCGGACAAAATCACTTAATCTATTTCACCACCCCAAACAATTTTGTTTATTTATTATCTCAAGTGGAATGGGGCATCAAAGGTGTTTGATAGCTCAGTATTATAAGCATCCGCACAGATTAATCTGGGTCTTTGCAGCAGATAATCGTAAGTAAACTAGGGGCCGGTTAGAGTTTTGCCACAAAAAAAAAAAAAAAAAAAAAAACTCTAGTGAATATATATCTGACCAGCAAAGTTCTAATCCAGCATATGCATTTATGTGCGTCTGTACAGTCTGATCAGGGTCTTTGGATCTTTACGGTTGAAAAAACAAACAACAAAAACAACACTTATGACCAACAAAATTCCAGATCAGCAAGTGCATGAGCATCGGCAGTTTGATCAGGATCTTTGTAATAGAAAAAAATATAAGGCCATTTTGTCTGGCACCCGCTCACTCTTCTACTGGACATGCATGTGACGTTTGTTTTTTTAAGGCCTCGCTGATTTTCATTTTGATATGTACTAAAGAAAGAAGTGGGTGGGGTATGGCAATGGGAGAAAGGCATGTTAAAGGAAACAAAATATACTAATTCTGTGTCAGACACATTACAGTGAAACTATATGTAATGTTTATTGATAATAAAAAAAGAAAAATGCTTCACATGCAAAATAATGCATGTTTTCTGATGTGAAAAGTACTACATATGGCATATCATTATTTACATTATAAAGCTGTTTTAATGATTAAATTAAATAAAGGACAACTTAGTCTAAAGTATATAGTTTGTGAGCTGAGAAGCCGATTTTTATCAAATATATTCTTGAATGTAATATTTGCAAAAATATTTGACACACCCAAGTCCAGAAACCTTGATACTGATATTATGAATAATACACAGACAATTAGTAAAGACACACATTTATTTCAGTATGGTGACTCAATGTTGTCATCACACACAGAAAACATAGCTCTTGATGAGGCTCTTTTTCCAACAAATAGTATACATGTTTTTTTTTGTTTTGTTTTTTCTTATTTCTCAATGAAAACGTATGTTGTGGGTACTCATTAGAAGTGCCCAATGAGACACTTCTAAAGAGTACACACAACATATGTTTTGATGAGAAATAAGAAAACTATTAATTGAAACCCACTCTCATCTAGAGCTATTAAAATGAATACTATTTTCACTCTTACTGTTTTCATGTTTAGGGTGCTACATTTATGTCTCTAACAACATTTATAACCTATATTCAAAAGGCCCTGGAAAGGGCCCACATGTACCATGCATATGTATACAGAGGAACCTCTCTAACAACAGTCACTAAAAACAACTTGAACAGCCAAAAATGATTGTTTTAGGGAGGTGGCTGGTGTTTGGAGGGTTTCACCAACGGGCTTTTTCACTGGCATCGGACTGTTAAGCAAGCTTTTACGCTGGCATCAGACTGTTAAGCAACAATTCCGATAATGCAGACATAAACTTTTTATGCACGCCTTACATTTACTATATACAGAGCTCTAGATAAGAGGGAGTAAAGGGTATTTCAGCTCTGATTTTTTAAAATCAGTTTTAAAATTGAAGTTGAGAGAGTAAAAGTACTCAATGAAATTTTGGATTTTAGCAATGAAATCAAATAAGGGGGTAAAAATTTCCAGTGAACTTTAAAACATCTTTTAACATAAAGAAATTTCCTTCACACATTATTTTGTGAGCAGCAGCAGTACATTAGACCAGAAAGGGTTTAAATAACCCTTAGCTAACTGACAGATTAATGCATTCTAGTTGTTCTTTGTTGATGTAGTTTTTCACAGGAAATAAAGCTTAGTATTTCATCTGAATTATCTAATTCACATGAAATGCCAAGCTTTATTTTCTCTCAAACAAATAGAACTTTGTATGCTACATTTATGATCGGTGCTTTAAGAGTTAAGCACGCAAATGATCATTTAAGTATTAAGCTTTGAAGCAGGGGGTAAAATACTCATTGTACAAAAATCTTATCTATAGCACTCTATGAGTTATTTTCTAAAAATGAAAAATAAAACATAATTTGAAATAAAATGTACTTTTATTTCTTTAAATAAATGCATGTTTTGTTGTTTTATTTTTTATCTTAGTTTATTTTATTAGTTAATAGCAAAACTCAATTTATAAATACGACATATATAAACTGAAGTGTAAAAAATCCCATATTAATACATGAAGCAATAATCTTATGAAAATCTCTAGTAATCCTCAATTTATAAAAGCAGTTTTTTACCAATATAAACAGATCTGTAGTTGTTCTGTCTGTATGAAAAGCTCACAGTCTTTAGTTTATACTATGAAAAGTCAAGTAATGAGTTCTGTCCAACACAATCTGATACATTGTCCTCTTTGTCTGTGATTGTTTTTTTCTTTTCCATTTCTCCATAAAAATGTGATGATGGATCCGATTGGAATCACCTCCCAGATGATTTTAATTAGATCTCCCAGTCTTTGCATTTCAGGAGAAATAAGAGAAAACAGTGAGACTTGGCAAGTTTTTGTAACAAAAACTCAGGTCAGAGCTGTAGATAAAATGGTCATTCAGATTGTTTTCTATTTTTTATGCAAAAACATTGTAGGCGCTCATTAGAAGTGCCTTGGCAAGGCACTTCTAATGAGTACCCACGACATCAGTTTTTGTGGAGAAAGTGGAACATTTATTATATCAATACAATTGCTCTTGATAAGATTTTATTTTTTTGCAATCCAAAAGTATTGATATTTTTCTTATTTTTCCATGAAAACATGTTGCAACTTGCAGGTACTCATTTGAAACATCCCAGTGAGGCACTTCATTATTCAGTGAAGCGCTTCTAATGAGTACCAAAAACTTATGTTTTCATAGAGAAATAAGAAATAATATTCACCTGATATCCACTGTTATCTAGCCCATAATAATTACTAAAACCTGAACAAACACATGATCAAGACTAGATTTATAACCCGAGTTAGTATTTCATAATCACCCTACCTTTTAAGACACTGTATAAAATCCAGATAAAATGGAATAGAATGTACATGATTTAAAAAGAAGAATATCCGCTGTTAAAGGACTATAAAATCCAGTTAAAACCAAATAAAATGGTGGGGTACTCCTTGGAAAATATTTTAGCACACTTCTACAGTTAAAATCATAGCTTCAGGCATGAAAATCATAGCTGTAGGTACGAGGGCTTTTGTTTATCTCTCCAAAAGATCATGAATGTGTATTCATTTGAACCACCTCACTAAAATGGTTTCAAATAAGTACTCATAAGTTTTCATGGAGAAACATAACCTCACATATAGGTATGAAAAATAAACCCAGGGAACAAGTATATATATAATAGCACTGGTGTCACTATCTTGACACAAAGTAACTAGTAATGGTATTCTCAGACAAAACAGATGTCCCCTAACCATGAATTTTCAGTTTTTCTACAGCTGTGACCTTAAAAATTTGGTCAAGGTCACCAAAATCTAATCACTTTCTTGGTATGTCCCAATAATATAGCCATGAAAATTTGGAAAGAATCCAAACACTGGTTCACAAGATATTATGCTGACGAGAAAGTGTCACTCCGACGCTGATGTCAACCATCTTCAAACTCTCTCCACACCCACCGGTTCACCAACTAGATAGCATTGAGAACATTGATATCCTTAACAGTTCCGAGCCACATTTTGTAGGTATTTCTATCTGAGTAAGAATATGCGCTTTAAGTTTCGCAGCCTGCATAATACCTTGGTCCATGGGTTAAGACAACAGATGTACATTGTACAAATTCAACTGCGGATGAGAAGGAGCATTGTCCACAAACAACAGGATTTTTCTACCCTGTCCACTAATACGCATATCCATAGTCCTAACCTATTCATCGAACAGTTTACTGTTTATCCAACTTTTCTTATTGTTCCCATTAGTCATTGGAAGGGGAGATGATTCCATCTTACTGAAACACTAAGGTCTGGCCTAAAATTACTTAGTCCCAAATGTTCTGCATACTTAAATGCTCTCTGTTGAATAAGCTGACCCGAAATACTGATCTTCCTGTGTTGGCATCATTTTTAAAGCACTCCAAGGTGTTTAGCTATTCATTGGCACTGATGCCATTTTTATTGTCGCTTTCTTTCTGGGTTATCATAGTTGTCACTGCGGTCCAGATACTCTGCCTTTTTTTTGAGGGTGTCCGGAAAGTAGAAAGAAGGAAAAATGTTCAAACATTTCTGCATTTGTTGTTTTAGCTCACTTGAGCCAAAGGCTCAAGATGCGCTATTGTGATCACTCACCGCCCAGCGTCATCGTCGTCTGTCTGTCCACAATTACTTTAAACAACATCTCCTCCTAAACCACTGAGCCAATTTTAACCAAATTTCACAGGATTGATCCTTGGCTGATAATGGCTGAGAATTTGGAATCCATGCAGAATTCTGATTGCCATGGCAACCAAAAGAAAAAAACTTTAATATCTTCTTGTCAGAAACCACTGGACGGATTTAAATATAATTTTGGCAGAAATGTTCCATTGATGATACTCTACTAAGATTGTTCAAAAAAAGGTAAGAGAAAAGTCCAGGGAGTGCCACAATCACAAACCGCAGCCCTTCCCAGACACCAAGAGGAAGAGAAAACCGGCAAAACCAAACAAGCACAAATCGAACAAACGTACGAAAAGCACTAAGATTAGCTATCTCTTCCCCAATCGAGGTAATCGCAATGCTAAAAGGACTGAAAAACACAAGAACAAAATAACACAAGGTAAGACATAAAACAAATCGCCTCGTAGAATAAACCACAAACCAACAGAGAGTAAGACCAACACCGGGACCACCGCCTTATAACGGTCAGTAGAGTAAACCACCGGCGGAGGGAGTGAGGGGGGAGTTTAAAGCACTTTCACAGCCAGCCAACTTCACCCTGGGTCCCGATGCCATTCTTAATCACAACAAGTAAAACAGACAGAAAGCAAAACGGGCAGCTGCTGAAGGTGACCAAAATGCTAGCATCTCAGCACAATTAGTAAAACAAAAAGCAAAGTGGGCAGCTATTGAAGACGGTGACCACAATGCTAGCATCATAACATACGAGAAAAACAGTACAAAGAGTAAGAACAACACCAGAACCACCGCTTTAAAACGGTCAGTAGAATAAACTACCGGCGGGGGTGGGGGGTTGGGGGTGGGGGGTGGGGATGGGGAGGTTAAAGCACTTTTACAGCAAGTCAACTTCACCCTGGGTCCCGATGCTACTCTTTATACAGAAATACATAAAAATTCGGTTCGCATAAAGGCTCCCAACTCAAATTTTCATTTCCCCTTTAACACTTTAACACAAGACTCCACGTGAAGTTTGAAGACATTTGGCCCAGCGGTTTTGAGGAGAAGTCGTTCAAAGGTGTGAACGGACGGACGGACAGATGGACGACGGACTGGGAATGATCAAAATAGCTCATCCTGAGCCTTCGGCTCTGGTGAGCTAAAAACATGGCCACCAGGGGGCGTGGCTTATTTTCCCTAGAAAACTTTAAAAACCTGCCTGTCAGAAACCACCCTACCAATTTCAATATAACTTTATCCGAAAGTTTTCCTTGGTGACCTTCTACCAAGATTGTTCAAGCCGTCATGATTTGTTAAAAACATGGACCCTAGGGCTTATTTTCCCTATATATCTATATAGAAAACTTTTAAAATCTTGTCAGAAACCACTGGACAGATTTCAATATTACTTGGCAGAAATGTTACTTTGGTGATCCTCTACGAAGATAGTTCAAGCCATCATGATTCGTCAAAAAACATAGCCGCAAGTGGGCGGGCTTATTTTCCCTATATATCTATATAGAAAACTTTTAAAATTTTCTTGTCAGAAACCACTGGACAGATTTCAATATTACTTGGCAGGAATGTTCCTTTGGTGACCGCTATCAAAATTGTTCAAGCCGTCATGATGCTTTATATTTCTGTGAAGTTTCAATAAAATATCTTGACGGTTATTCATATTAGAGCGGACACGAAATAACCATTGTCAAATTTCAAAGGGGGAATAACTACAAAACTGTATCGACAAGAGTTACGGTTCTTGTGTCTTGCACGTTTTTGATGATGCGCCATATTTCTATGAAGTTTCATGACAATATCTTGAACTGTTTTCAAGTTATAGAGCGGACAGGAAATTACAATTCTCTAATTTAAAAGGGGAATAACTCCGAAAATGTATAGATAAGAGTTACAGTTCTTGTGGGGTGCACGTTGTCTGATGATGCTTTATATTTCTATGAAGTTTCATGAAAATATCTTGAACGATTTTCAAGTTACAGAGCAGACATGATTGCGTGACGGACGGAGAGACGGACAGACAACCGAGGCAAAAACAATATGTCTCCACCCCTGTCAGGGGGAGACATAAGTCTATGTATGGCTATGAAGTTTCATAAAAATATCTTGAACACTTTTCAAGTTATAAAAGGGACACAAAATTACCATTGTCAAATGTCAAAGGGAAATGACCCCAAAAATGTACTGACAAGAGTTACTGTTCTTGTGCTCTGTAGATCGTCTGATGATGCTTAATATTTCTATGAAGTTTCATTAAAATATCTTAAACGGTTATAGAGCGGACACGAAATTACCATTGTCAAATTTCAACGGGGAATAGCTCCGAAAATTATAGACAAGAATTGCAGTTCTTGTTTTCTGCAGGTCGTCTGATGATGCTTTATATTTCTATGAAGTTTCGTGATAATATCTTAAAGGGTTTTCAAGTTATATAGAGCGGACACGAAATTATCATTGTCGAATTTCAAAGGGGAATAACTCCAAAAGTATATAGACAAGAAGTATCGTCTGATGATGCTCAATATTTCTGTAAAGGTTCATGAAAATATCTTGAACGGTTTTCAAGTTATGGAGTGGAAACGACTTTACCATTGTCGATTTTCAAAGGGAAATAACTCCAAAACTGTATAGACAAGAGTTACTGATCGCCTGATAATGCTTTATATTTGTATGAAGTTTCGTTAAAATGTCTTCAAAGGTTTTCAAGTTATAGAGCGGACACGATTGCGTAAAGTACAGATGGACAGACATCAGAGGCAAAAACAATATGTCTCCCCCCTATCAAGGGGAGACAAGACGGCAAATAAATTATATTCAAATTGGTCCAGTGGTTTCTGACAAGAAGAGTTTTAAATTTTTCTATATAGATATATATGGCGGCCAAGTTTTTTGACTAATCATGATAGCTTGAACAATCTTAGTAGAGGTTTATTAAACATTTCTGCAAAATTATATTGAAATTGGTCCAGTAGTTTCCAACAAGCAGGTATTGTTGCAGTTAATTGACTGTGTAATGGCCTTTAAACTGTTTTTACAAGATATTTTGATAGCTCCAGATAAGAGGGGGCATCCACATGATATTTTCTTATTTATCCACAAGTCATGTGTTGTGGGTACTCATTAGAAGCGCCTTGGCAAGGCGCTTCTAATGAGTACCCACTACTTATGCTTTCATAGACAAGAAAAATATATATACTTTACGGTTGAAAAAAGTGCCTTATCTCGAGCTATGATTCTAATTTGGAACTTACATTTCCATGTTCAATTATGTTGCCTTTGTAACAGCTGTTTTCAATGCCTTTGTAACATCTGTTTATTTATTAATTTTTTTTCAGCATAAAACTGTCAATTTTATTGGCTTATTATATTAACTTGCTGGGTTGGCAGGTACATATAGTACTGTGTGTATGTAAAATAGCACAGGTTTTGGAATGTTTTGATAGTCAATACATATTTTGATTTACCCCCTACATCTGCTGCTTTGCATTTGCTGATTTGGGCTTAATCACATCAAAATTATTGGAATTAAATATTTATTTTTAGAGGATTCTTGAAACTTAGAAATATTTTATGTAGTTTGCTTTATGTTTTGCATGTTGTAAATATGTAGAAAAAAGGGGAAAAAGTAACAAAATATAGCAGGAAAATTGATTCATTTGTTAGTTAAATATGTAGAAAAAGGGGAAAAAATACTAAAATATAGCAGGAAAATTTATTCATTTGTTAGTTCACTCTTCTGCTTATTATAGCAGAAAGAGCTAGGTTAGCTCGAGTCTGGTTTGCTACTCAATATTTCTGACTTATCCTTTTAATCAAGTCAATGTTGTCGGTCGTCTTGTTTAAACATATTCTGTTCTGTGCGAACAGATATCCATCCAGCCAATCTGTGGACCCAGCCAAAATTCAAACTCCATCTAGACAAAATAATTTGAGACTGTGCGACTTAGCAACCTTAACCTTTCTAGAGCTTATACCAGATTTAAGCAATTTAATAATGGAAACACTTTCATTGTTACCGGCTAACACTCCTACCTTTGATTATCTGCCTTGGCAGATATAGGGATTGTAGGTATATATTCAGTCTCTGACAATTGCGCCAGGAATTCAACTGTTTGGCTCTCTGTGGTTAGAGCATTGTTTTTTTATACGGGCAGACCGGGTTCAAACCCCACGAAAGGCGATAAATTGAGACTTTAATTCCCTGGAAGAATCACTGACTGCTGATCAACAATATATGAAGCTATATCATCAGAATCTTCTATTTGTTTGTTTGTTTGTGTTGAGGTTTTACGGTCCAGTCAACCCAATGGGGTCATGTCGAGCGCGGTCAGTTTACCTAACCACACGTTTACTGGGCAGGCTTAGTCCTCTAAGCTGTTAACCAGTATTGCGCACATTCTTTCGCCAGAAACTGACAACTGCCCTTCTTGAATCAGCGGAAGGGAGAGAATGACCGTAGAAAATATTTCATGATCAATCTCCACGAAAGAATGTTGCCGATCTCGGCGGGGGTTGAACCCGCGACCTCCTGGTCTCCAGTCGGACGGCGCATCCAACTGAGCCACCGAGGCCGACTCAGAATCTTCTATAGGATAATAAATAATGGTAGAGCAATTTACTTCTACACCGTCTTGTGTTATGCTGTTTTCTTGTCCTGAAAGAAATTTCTCCAAAATGTCACTTCTCAGTTAAAAATAATGTACCTTTACAACATACTGTGCAAACTCATCCTGTCACCTCCTGATTCCAGAGAAAATGGCACTTGCTATTCTAAAAACGTCCAGTCCACCATTTCTGTCAACCGTCTGTTTTACGGAAATCTTCTGTTGCATTGGTGAGTGTTATTTGACTGGATGATTTTTTTTACAGAATTCACTCTTTTAGGGAGGTTTTTATTCATGAGGTATTTAAAATTAAGCAATATTGTTTTTGAGATATTTTTCCCTTTGTTATAAGTCTGTTTTGCCCTTTGTCTGTCTGTGGCTACATGTACCTGTAGCAATGGTCTAATGTCCAATCAAAAACGGTTACGTATGAAAGAAACTGAGATTTTACATAGGGTGAGAAGAATGGTCCCGTAATTGGTGGACTATTCTTTTTTTTTTTTTTTTTTTTTCTTTTTTTTTTTTTTTTTTTTTTTTGAATAGTGTGCTATTTTCTCTGGAATCAGGGTGTGACAGGAATAGTCTGCACAGCATGTTATACAGGAACATGTTTTCGAAGTAATGTGAAATGGCGTTTTGGAGAATTATTTTTAAGGACAAGAAAAACAAAACACAAGATGGTGTTGAACTGGTGCTCTGCCATTATTTTTATTAGCCTTCAGAATGATATGAAGCTTCAAATATTGTTGATCAGCTGACAGTGGAAGATTTTTCTTGTCACCAAATGTTTTCGTTGTACAAAAACGATTCAAAGTAGTTTTAAAATTATTGTAATGCACATACACTGTCCAATATAATTCAACTTTTTCTGAATTTGTCACGATACTAAAGCTTCATAGAAAAGTTCATCCACAATACACAAAACATTGGTTCCGCGTATAAATATCAAAATAATACACGACACTGCATCATGATCATGTTTACTTCAACATCTTACTACTTTTCGCCTTAATAAATCTAATGATCGCTATCCGCGATTTATAAGTGTTATTTAATTTTATGATGCGGCACTTATGAAACAAACGTATTACCTGGTCCTCCTTTCGGTCGAATGTCGACAAGCCCACGAAAAATGTCAGTGTCAATAAATATTGTAAAAATGTGATTTTGCGACACTTTTTCGGAGAAATAACCATATTGTGAGGGACAGTATTAATGATGTATTGACTGGATATTCTTGGAAATTAATAAGGATGTATGCACTTTGGATGCGAGGAAGTAAAACTATAATTTAACTTTCAAAATTAGTCGTGAACGGCGCCATAAAACCATACTACCTATATTTGACATGCCTATGCTTTGTCAGAACATAACGGTAAAAAATCAGTCAAGTAGCCCAGAGACACAGGACTACGCTCGGTGAATTAAAAAGTATACTCACCAGCAAAAGAAACTTAACATGAATAACAATACGTCTAGCGCAGTCAGTGGTCAAGGACCAGCTACTATGGGCACTCCAAGTACAAAAGATGACAAAAACCGTGAAGCTACGTCCCCTCTGTACCAAGACCTGACAAAAAAAAAAGATGCGGTGTGCATTCGGGATCGACGTTAACACTGCCCTGGGTGAAGCGGATGACAGCAACCCAGTTTCGCCAATGCAAGCCCAGAGTCACGATATCCATATCTTGTCCCAGCATATAAATCGACTTGATGTATTGCAGATTGCTACCGAGCTAAGGCTTATGATGGTTCCTGAACTGCGAACTCTCTTTGCAGAACAGACTCCTATTATGAAGATCATGGGTAAAACCGCTGTCAAGGAGGCAATAAGCGAACTAGATAAACAGGTGAAGCAGCTGAATATACAAGTTAAAACCCTCAAGAAGGAAAATATGCGGCTGTCTCTGGAAAACATGCGCAAGAGACTCACTCAAGTGGAGCGAGACAGTGACTCCCTTGAACAACACAGTCGTCGGAATTCTGTTAGAATCTCGGGATACCCAGAATCATACACTGACAATACCAACGATATAGTTGTCAAGATTGCTAGGGAGCTCGATGTTGACATCAGCAAAGGTAATATCGACCGGTCCCACAGAGTCGGTAAACCTACCCAACAAGGAAGGTCTGTTCCAGACAGAGCCCGCCCTCTTTATATACTGGTGAAGTTTTCAACATATAACGCGAGGCAACAACTATATGGAATGCGCAAGGAACTACTCCATAGCAATGACGACAGGATGAAAAATCTGTTCATCAATAAGGACATGACAAAAAAAACGTTCCCAATTACTTTATGACGCGCGATCCCTGTAACGTGCTGAAAATCTGTCGGCAGCATACTAACTAGACGGCAGAATATTTGTGAGGGACAATAGAAATAACAGGGTCTCCATTCAAAGTGACGAAGATCTCGGTGAATTTGGAGATCCCCAGGCAGCAAGGAAGGAGCTAGCAAGATTGGCACGTCTGCCTTCCTACCTCCGCAGGCCACGTTATGCTGGGACCATGGGGGATTCTCATCTGCCTCCCGACTCGAGCGAGTCAGCAACAGATCATACTACCCAGAATGAACAGTCAATGACACATAGATCTTATACGTATCTCACATAAAACAACTTTGTTACTGTTTTGTATATATATTAGCATGTTTCTACTCGTCCTATTATATAAACAGTCCCATAATGACAGAGACTGTTAACAATTACTCGTATATCACTTTTTTCTGATTAGTATACATACCTAGAGCTGTTATATATGAGCCTCTCTGGGCCTTCAGTGTCCACATATTCCCTCATGTGATTGAAAACACGTTTTCGCATGACGCGGCCCATATTGATTTTGACTATACTAGTTGTTTCCCTTGCATTGTCCTAATTTTAAGTTCATACACATGGGCCACCCCAGGGGTACTACTCCATATATTTGCCTGATATGAATTAAATAGGTGCTACCTATATCCGTGTGTCCAAATTATCATCACATGCTTCATAGGTGGGTTGGCCAGATCTAAATGAATTTGATTTCAGACCACGCTTGACTTCTAATCCACTGCATGAATTGCGATATAACGTCCAAGTCAACAATATTTCAGTAGTTCAGAGACAATATACTATCGTTCGCTTACCTGTGTCGAAGTTTTTTTTTTAAGATTATCACGTGAAAAGAGCGTAAAGTCTATGTGTTATCTAAAAATCTACATCAAATTGTACCTTTGCACAAAACGAATCATGCTTAGCTTGTAAATAAACGGAGAATGGATAGAAATAAAATTCGAAGTGGAGACAAAATTCAAAATGGATCCGATCGCAAATTTTGTTGGCTGACGTCATAAGTCTTGTGATTCAACCCCTTGCAATTGGAATACTTGGCGTTATTGGCTGTTTTGTTGCTATTATCGGCACGGCCGCTGTGTCAATAGTCTCTGCCAAATCACGGAACGCTTATTGTTTTTCAGGATAAGCACCGAACCACCCAAGCGTTTGTTGGACCATCACATTTTTCGAAGCATTTACTGTTAGTTTCGTGTGTTGAAAAGAAAGTTATTTTATATATAATGTAGTATACAAAGTTTCTGTCAGTAGATGGTGAGGGCTATGATCAGACTGCGCGGACACGTAGGGTGATCAACGCTCTCACTGTCAGCATGGGCCCACATTTGTTAATGATCGAGGCATTTACTGTTAGTTTCGTATGTTGAAAAGAAAGTTATTTTATATATAATGTAGTATACAAAGTCTCTGTCAGTGGACGGTGAGGGCTATGATCAGACTGCGCGGACGCGTAGGGTGATCAACGCTCTCACTGTCAGCATGTGCCCACACTTGTCAATGATCGAGGCATTTACTGTTAGTTTCGCATGCTGAAAAGCTTTTTGTATATAATGTAGTATACAAAGTCTCTGTCAGTGGACGGTGAGGGCCCTGATCAGATTGTGCGGACGCGTAGTGTAATCAGCGCTTTCACTATCAGCATGTGCCCGCATTTGTGAATGATCGATGCATTTACTGATAATTTCATATGCTGAAAAGCTATTTTGTATATAATATAGTATACAAAGTCTCTCTCAGTGGACGGTGAGGGCCCTGGTCAGATTGTGCGGACGCGTCGTGTGTGAACAGCGCTTTCACTGTCAGCATGTGCCCACATTTGTTAATGATCGATGCATTTACTGTTAGTTTCGTATGTTGCAAAGTTATTTTATATATAATGTAGTATACAAAGTCTCTGTCAGCAGTGGACGGTGAGGGCCCTGATCAGACTGCTCGGATGCGTAGGGTGATCAGCGCTTTCACTGTCAGCATGTGCCCACATTTGTTAATGTTCGATTCATTTACTGTTAGTTTCATATGCTGAAAAGCTATTTTGTATATAATGTAGTATACAAGAAAAGGTAAGAGGGAGTGCCACAATCACAAACCACAGCCCTTCCCAGACACCAAGAGGAAGAGGAAACAGACAAAACCAAACAAGCGCAAATCGTACAAACGTACGAAAAGCACAAAGATTAGCTCTCTCTTCCCCAAGCGAGGTAATCGCAATGCTAAAAGGACTGAAAACGCAAGAATAAAATAACACAAGGTAAGACATAAAACAAATCGCCACGTAGAATAAACCAAAAAGCAACAAAGAGTAAGACTAACACCGGGACCACCGCCTTAGAACGGTCAGTAGAATAAACCAGTGGACGGTGAGGGCCCTGATCAAATTGTGCGGACGCGTAGTGTGATCAGCGCTTTCACTGTCAGCATGTGCCCACATTGCGCGGACGCGTAGGGTGATCAGCGCTTTCACTGTCAGCATGTGCCAATATGTGTTAATGATCGATGCATTTACTGTAGTTTCGTACGCTGAAAAGCTATTTTGTATATAATGTAGTACACAAAGTCTCTGTCAGTGGATGGTGAGGGCCCTGATCAGATTGTGCGAACGCGTAGGGTGATCAGCGCTTTCACTGTTAGCATGTGCCCACATTTGTTAATGATCGATGCATTTACTGTTAGTTTCGTATGCTGAAAAGCTATTTTATATATGATGTAGTACCAGTATAATGTAGTATTTTATATATAATGTAGTAATGTAGTATCAGTGGACGGTTAGGGCTATGATCAGACTGCGCAGACACATAGGGTTATCAGCGCTTACATTGTCAGCATGTGCCCACAATGATCAATATAGTTACTGTTAGTTTCGTATATTGAAAAGCTATTTTGTATATAATGTAGTATACAAAGTCTCTGTCAGTGGAGGAGGGCCCTGATCAGATTGTGCGGCCGCGTAGTGTGATCAGGGCTTTCACTGTCAACATGTGCCCACATTAAGCATTGATCGATGCACTTACTGTTAGTTTCGTACGCTGATAAGCTTTTTCATACATAATGTAGTATACAAAGCCTCTGTCGGTGGACGGTGAGGGCCCTGATCAGACTGCGCGGACGAGTAGAGTAAACAGCGCTTTCCTGTGAACATGTGCCCACCTTTGTCACTGATCGATGCATTTAATGATTATTTCCAGTGCTGAAAAGCTACTTTACACATGATGTACTAAACAATTATCAGTGGACAGTGAGAGTCCTGATCAGACTGCGCGGACGCGTAAAGTGATCAACGCTGTCACTGGCAATATTTGCCCACATTTGAGAGTGATCGATGCAATTGCTGATTATCTCGAGTTCTGAAAAGCTATTTTAAACATTATATACTAGCATAATTGTCAGTGGACAGCGAGGGTCCTGATCAGACTGTGCGGATGCGTAGGATGATCAGCGCTTTCACTGTCAGCAAGTGCCCACGTTTGTCACTGATCGATGCATTTACTGTTAGTCTCGTACGCTGAAAAAACATTTTATATTTTATATATAAAATAGTATACAAGTTCTCCATCAGTGGACGGTGAGGGCCCTGATCAGACTGCGCAGAAGTGTAGGATGATCAGCGCTTTCACTGTCAGCCTGTGCCCACATTTGTCAACGATCGATGCATTTACTGTTAGCTTCGCATGCTGAAAAGCTATATTATATATCATATAGTATCCAAAGACTGTCAGTGGACGGTGAGGACCCTGATCAGACTGCACAGACGCGTAGGGTGATCAGCGCATTCACCGTCAGCATGTGCCCACATTTGTCAATGACCGATGTATTTACTGTTAGTTCCGTATGCTAAAAAGCTATATTGTACATTATGTAGCATCCAGAGTCTCTGTCAGTGGACAGCGAGGGCCTTGATCAGACTGCGCAGACGTTAGGATGATCAGCGCTTTCACTGTCAGCATGTGCCCATATTGGTCACTGATCGATGCAGTTACTGTTAGTTTCGTATTCTGAAAGCTATTTTTATACATAGTTTAGTACCCAAAGACTATCGGTGGACGGTGAGAGCCCTGATCGGACTGCGCTGACGCGTAGAGTGATCAGCGCTTTTACTGACAGCATTCACTGTTAAGTTGCTGTAAACATACTGTAGAATCTAAATACCCTGACAGTGGCCAGGGAGGGCGCGGATCAGACTGAGCGGACGCTATTAATCGGTGCTTTACTATTTGCTTCGAGTGTTGTCAAGTTGATGTACCCATTTCATTTCATTTCATTTCATAGTATTTAAGGATTCTGTTGGCAAGTAGTGGAACCCTAATCCGACTGCGAGTGGGGCGTGAGCTGATCTGGGCCTTTACTGCCCGTATGTGCTTGAAGACATGTTTGTCCCTATCACCTAGTTATTTCCTTGGATTCTCTCAGTATTCTTATAAACACTTTACTATTATTCTCTCACCTTCCTTTACTTGCACCTACCTCTACTCTTATGACCGACAACCACGTCCCCTTCCTTTCAAATGTCTATTTATACCATTTCAAAGTACCTCTCTTGATTATGAAAGCTCCAAGCCTCCAAGCAGGCTGCCAGGACAGCTGATTTGTTCCTAACTTATTATCCCTAACCATGAAACTTAGAAATTTTAAATCAGACGGTCTTGCTGGCTTTATTGGAGTCACAGACACTATATGGTTGGGATGTAGGAAAAGAATACTCTTCAATAAATTTCATATTTTAATAGTCGTACTACTCTTCAACATGTACAATTACAATTACCATGATGCATGTATGAGCGTTATCATGGCATTACAACAAAGCATTGAAACATACAGAAATATTAAATTTCCTTATACTCGTATCAAAACAAGTAAGTCATACAAAAATATATATTCTGCCGCAATCTTTTCTTCTCTGTCTTTAGCTTAGCAGTAACTTGGATGTTCATTTAGTTCTACTTAGCGGTGACGTTGAACCGGACCCTGGTCCGGACTCTGTCGAAGGCGATATTAACTCCAGTCATAATGGCTTTCTCGAAATTCTTACGTATCACCGACGTAGGTTTTCACCCGGACAACATATTAACACAAGACGATAGGAAACATGGTAACTTTAATTCTCTGGATTCTGGAACATTACATCTGGAAAATATATATAAAATATATTTTAGCAGTGGCTACATGACAGAGATAAGTGTAGAACTTAACCAACTAATAGCTAGATCATGAATGCAGTGAGCCATGCAAATAATCATGCATATTAGTGTAGTGACATGCCCTTAAGACATGCATGCAAATATTGGATGACTTCTAATCAGGTACCGTTATTTAAAAGGACTGAGCGGGGAAGGAAGAAAATAACACACTGTGCAACCATGTGCAACCAGTGAAGGAACTATAGGGGAAACAAAACGAAGTGAAGCAAAATAAAGTCAAGTGCTTTGGTTTTATTTCCTACAATATTTCATCTCTGTGACACACTTCCCCACTTTGCAAAATGGCGTCCCGACATTTACAAAACGCATAATGTATTCTATTACGGATAGTATATCAGGAAGTATATTGAAAAGATATTAACTGCAAATTAAAACAAATATGATTAAGTTACTGCTAAAATGACAATTGCAAGATTATGTGCGTGTATGCGTGTGATAATGCGTAAGTGTAAGCAAATCTGTAGGTATATGCGTGCGTGTGTCTAAAAGTGCGTTTATGATGTGTGCGTGTGTTTTTGAGTGTGTGTGTATGCGTGTGTGTATGCATGAGTGGACGTGTATGTATATGTGCATAATAGTGTGTGTGTGTGTGTGTGTGTGTGTGTGTGTGTGTGTGTGTACTAGATACGTATGTGCAGCAACTAGATACGTATGACCCATGAAATATCTATGATGCAACTAAAATTGATGTACGATATAATATTCCAGGGTATAAACAGACGACAATATACATACAACAGACGGAAAAGCACTTGAAATCTTTTTTCAGAAAACACGCAGTTTATATCACAGCATTTGCACAATTTGATTCAGTCAAAAGTAAAGTAGTTCCTGCATAGGCAACCGGTATGGTACAAATACGCGTCCTCTGGAAAATGCCAGTGCCGGACAGATCCCTTGAAAGCTGCATAAAAATATCTGGCGTCGGTGAAACCAAACTGCATTCAGACAAATAATGATATTATGTCCTAACAGGATCAAAGATCATTAAGGCAATGCATAATGCAGCAGGTGGTAATTAAACAATGCAGGGACACACTACAAAGCAAGACAATGAAATACAATACAACGTAGCCTACAACGTAGCTGTTTCCGTAATAAGTCTGATGTGATTAGCTAAACCAAAATGCAAATATATACACACCTGGCCTTTAATCAAATACGTTCACATCAACTCTTAGCGTATTACAGGAAACATATTAAAACTGACATCATCTGTAATTTACATGAATCGTTACAACAGCGCCAATTTAACAAGTAAAGACACTAACTAAAATACGGTACTTGTTATCGCGAAGATAAAACCGATAATGATGATGATGATAATGATATTGATGATGATGCTATAGGACTATAGGATCAGGGGAGGGGTGGGGTGTTGAGACCAAGCCTATGTTTACGATTTTATGCCTTCTTTATACCTGTAAGTGTGGGTTTTGTCAGATGCCATATGTTTTATTCCTAGATGTAAACGACATCTTCTGGCTGTGCACTGATAGTATGTTGCCGACTTCCGAGAAGCCATTCGCTGGATTTCATCCAATTTGGTCTGTTACGTCTTCTCTGGCCTCTTCTTAGTACTGGCTGTTGCTGAGATATGTTGGAAGAGGAAAGTGATGCAGTTTTACTAGGCTGTCGCCTTGCTGGTATGACATATCTAGGGAGTTTCTTTTCTACTGCTGGCGATTCATTATCGCTACTGTCTTCAGAGCTGCTACCTGAGCTATTAGAGTATCTATAGCTAGTCTGTTCTGGAGCTGGTGGGGACTTCTGTTTTGGTTTTTTAACATATTCTGGATTGGGTAGACCATTGAACGGTAGCAGCATATTCCGATGTAGTGTTCTTGGTTTTTCGTTGGAATGTTCTTTCTGAACCACATACACTGGTATATCTGGCATTGGCTGACTCTTTACAATGTATGGCCAGGAATCCCATATGTCAGCTAACTTCTGCTTCCCTTTGATGCCGACTTTTCTAACTAGTACACGATTCCCTGGTAACAGCACGGAAGTTTTGACCCCTTCATCATAATATTTCTTGTACTTTCTACCTTTACGTTTGGCTTCTTGTCCAGCTTGGTCATATGCGAATTGCAGTCGGTCTTTTAATCTATCAACATAGTCTTGATGTGCTGTCTTTCTTCTGTTGAACCTATCCCCAGGAAAGCATCAATGGCGATACGTGGATGGCGACCGAACATGAGATAAAAAGGGAAAAAGCCTGTACTTTCGTGTACTGCTGCATTGTACGCGTGTATCAAACGATTTCCAATCACTTTTGTTTCTCATTGAAAGTTCCCATCATGTTCAGGAGCGTTTGATTAAAGCGTTCAACCATTCCGTTTCTCATCGGGTGATATGGGGTCGTTCTGGTTTTAAGAACACCGCCAATCCCACATAGCTTCTTGATGACCTTAGATTCAAAGTTTGCTCCTTTATCGCTATGTAGTTTTGCCGGGAAGCCATAATGTAAAAAGAAGTTCTCGTACAGTGCTTTAGCTGTTGTTGTAGCTGTCTGATTTCTGGTAGGTATAGCCTGTGCAAAACGGCTGAAGTGGTCAGTAATGACCAGTATGTTTTCAAATCCGCTTTTAGATCTTTCTAAGGATAGGTAGTCGATGCAGACAAGTTCCATAGGTGTTGTTGATTTAATATTTACTAGCGTTGCCGCTTTACCAGGTGTTGTTTTCCTTCGAATACATCGACCACATTTCTGAATTCTTTTTTTAATAAATTGGTTCATCCTGGGCC
This sequence comes from Anodontia alba, assembly GCA_964016985.1. Classification (NCBI taxonomy): domain Eukaryota; kingdom Metazoa; phylum Mollusca; class Bivalvia; order Lucinida; family Lucinidae; genus Anodontia; species Anodontia alba. The sequence continues at coordinate 57,465,578 of OZ024827.1, read as the reverse complement.
AGAAAAATCTCTGTTTGATTAGTGCAATGGTTCTATCTCTTCCCTGATACCCCAGATCATCATGGTAGGCACTGAATATTGTTTCTTTTATCTTGTCGGGAAGCACCAGCTGGTTGCATTCTTCTCCGTTTACAAAGTGGCGTTTATACAGAACACCATCTTTAACGGTGTACGTGTCCCATACTGTGAGAAAAGCTTGATCAACACCATTCCTTTCTGCGTCTTGGCCTGACGGTTTGTGATCTTCACGTATGTTGTCAAGAAGGAATTTGAGGTTGACGTCAGTAGCCTGAGCTTTCTTCCAGTCGCGTGAAGTGAGTGCTGTGCCTGACAATAAATCATCTGAAATTTGACTTTCAGCTTTGATGTCTGTCAGCGAAAGACTTTCAACAAATGGTACATCATCTTTTTCAGCTACGACTGTCTGACATATGGGTTTTATCACGGCAGGAAAGACTGTGATAATTGCATTCTCATTCCCTCGAATTCTCTGGACAATCCGTCTGCGTCGATGTTTGTCTTACCACTTCGGTATTGGATGTTAAAATTGTAATTGGCTAACTCTGCCAGCCAACGATGTCCAGTGGCGTCTAATTTTGCCGTTGTAAAAACATATGTAAGCGGGTTGTTGTCAGTCAGCACTTCGAAGTTTGCTCCGTATAAATAGTCTTGGAATTTCTCCGTAATCGACCATTTAAGGGCAAGAAATTCCAACTTGTGGGCAGGGTAGTTTTTCTCCGAAAGCTTCAAACAACTGGTATGAAATGACGCGATCATGACCATCCTGATGTTGATATAATACTGCTCCTAGACCTGTTGATGAAGCATCTGTGTGAAGCTTAAAAGGAAGTCGGTAATCAGCATAGGCCAAGATCGGAGGATTTGTTAATTTCTCTTGAAGTGTTTCGAATGCTTCTTGTTGTTTTTCTGTCCAAACAAATGGAACTTTCTTAGGTTTTGGTTGTTTCTTCTTGGCTTTCTTTGTTGTTCCATGTCCAACAAGAAGATCATTTAAAGGTCTTGCAATACTGGCAAAGTTTTTGATGAACCGTCTATATTATCCAGTAAAACCCAAGAAAGAACGGACGTCTTTTGTAGATTTTGGTATTGGCCACATTTTAATGGCCTAAATCTTGTCTGGATCCGTTTCTATGCCAAATTCCGATACTATATGGCCCAAGTAGGTAACACGGGATTTCAAAAATTCACATTTCGATGCTTTCAATTTGAGGTTATGCTGTTGAAGTCTGGAAAATACGGCTTCCATGTGGTCAAGATGTTCCTCAAAAGTTGAAGAAATATGATTATGTCGTCCAGATAGATTAAGCACTCCCTCAAATTCATGTCACCCATGCATCGTTCCATCAGTCTCTGAACGGTTGCCGGAGAGTTGCATAAACCAAATGGCATACGATGGAATTCAAAAATCCGAGTGTTCCCACTTGGAAGGCCGTTTTCTCTTTATCCGATTCATCTATTTCAACCTGCCAGTAGCCGCTCCTCAAATCAAGCTTAGTGAAGTATTTGGATCCGGCTAACAAGTGCAGAGAATCTTCAACACGTGGTATGGCGTAAGCATATTTGATTGTTTTACTAATTAACTTCCGGAAATCCACACAAAACCTTATTCCATCCTTTTCCCTAACAATAACAATGTTTGATGAATACGGACTATGGCTAGGTCTTATTGTTCCTGCTTTCAACATTTCTGCTAGATGCTCACGAACTTCTTGAAATAACGCTGGTGGAATACGCCGATGTAGTTCTTTGAATGGAACGTTATCACTTAGATTTATTTTGCGTTTAAGTAAGTCACAATTTCCTAAGTCCGTAATTCCTGTTGAAAATATGCCTTTCCATTTGTTCAGAAAGTCTTTTAACTTCTCTCTCTGTTCTTTTGTCAGATCATTTCCACCAAGGTCTATTTCTTCAAATACTTCTTTAGAATCTAACTTTTCAGCCCTCTGCTGATGTATATGAGAACTTCCTTCTTTATGTTCACTGATGTCCATATTCCGCAAAACTGTGACTTCATGAAGTTCACAAAGGCTTGATTTTGGTGCAATTTCTATAACTTTTGCAGAGATATTAAACAACCCTACAGCTATTCTTTGACTTTTCCCAGGGCTATTGATATTCACGACACGGGGACAAACGCCAATCCTACTTACCGCTCCATCGGTAGCTTCTGTCACTGCTGTTTCAACTTCTTTGTTCTTTCTAACCAATTCTGATAGGGTGACTGTTTCATTCGGCTGTATTTTAATATTATATTTGTTGGTAGATTTTACAACTCCAACTCTCCCTTTTTGAAGTGAAATGAAAGCGTCCTTCCATTCATCAGGAATTTCAGTTTCCTGAGTGCATATATCTCTGCACTGTTTAATGACATTGGTCCCTATTACAACTGGAACTTTAAGATTACATCCTGTTGTAGGAACAACTAGTACTGGGACATCAATGCCAGTCCCTTCAACGAAAGGAACTTGGATAACTGCTTCAATGTATCCTGAGTATGCCAGATTATTTCCTCCTGCGCCTTGAATGCTTAAATTGACATCCATTAAAGACGATAACTTTGGTTTTGGTGATAGTGTTTCATAGAACTCTTTTGACACTGTAGTTATCATGGACCCACTGTCTACCAAAGCTGGCGTCTCTATTCCGCAAAAGAGTATGCTTGTGTCGTTGGAGTGACCAACAAGTCTATTAAACAGGTTGTTATGAGTAGGGTTATAATGGCGTTTGTCCCCAGTCTGCCCTGCGACGGAGACATCTTCTAGTTTAAAGATTTCGGATGTGTATTCTGTTTTTCTTTATCTGATTCTGTCTGTTTGAAATCCTTCTTTTCATTTCTTCTTCCAAATCTATTCCCTCTATTTCGATTGATCTGTTTGACTTCCTTTTCGAGTGAAGTTATCCTCGCTAGCAGTTGCTCTAGTACAGATTCATCTTCAATAGTTCTATCTTCCCTATCTCCTTTCTTTTCAGTTTTCATCGGCTGATGTTGTACGCCACTCGCTATTTTCATCTCATATTCTTCCGCACGTACTTTTCTTTGCAAGCCTTCAAAACTCGTTAATGTTTCATAGTGAATGCGTGTTGCATTCTTTAACCTGTCACTTCTTAAGCATCTCCAAAATTTATTCTTTAACATATTATTTGTTTCCTCCTGTTTCACATGTCCTTTGTCAACTGCTTTCTGTATTATTTCTTCTAGTCTTAATCCCCAAGCAGTGACTGATTCATCTGATTTTTGTGTGTCTGTGTAAAATTCTTGCATTACACTTTCGCCAGCCGCTACATTCCCAAACACACCTTCGAGTCTTTCAATAATTTCTTGTACGGTTGACGATGTACCCATGGGCAACAGAACCATCTTGGCCTGTCCCTTTAAGGACCTGCGAATAGCTTGTACTATTGCTTGGTCAGGATATATGTGGTCACTACGAGTACAGTTTACTTCGTAGCGCCACTCCTCGAAGGTAGCCGCATTCTTTGGTCTTGGTTCTTCCCCAGAAAATACTATAAATTTTGGAAAGAAGCCCTGCTTATCCTGTAGTCCAGTTGTGATATCTTTAGGTTTGTTACCTTGATCCTTTTCTATAGTTTCTAAATTCCTTATACCGCTTCTTTCTGGATTACTCTTTGTAATTTGGTTCGGTAATGTCCCTTCAGTAACTCTCTCCATTCTTTCATTCGATTCAGTTTTGAATGTTGGTCTACTGATATTTGATGTTTCATGTTTTTCTTCTTTCTTGTTGACATTCTGTCTCTCCATAACCACATTATCTTGTTCATTCTGAACACTATCAGCTTTAGCGTCAGTATCAACTGCTTGCGCTAAGCCTTGCATTTGTCCTTTCAACTGGCTCTCTCTGATTTGAATCTGTTTTTCTCCTTTCTCCAGTTCCAACCACTTCAATTTTAAATCTCGCTCCTTTTTCTTTAGAATCAGATCATATAGATCGTCTTTCTCTTTATCTTTCATTATCCTGAATTAACTTTTCTCTCAGTTCTAGTTCCTTTTCTTTTATCATTAGTTCCTCTTCCTGTTCTTTAAGGAGTATCTCTCTCCTCCTTCTATTTTCCAACTTATCTAAGTCGAATTCTGACTTAAACTGTCTCGACTCGTATTCTGGTAACAGGTTCATGTCATATTCTCTTCCAATGTGTCTATAAACTCCACATTTTTCATCGTCTAGCCTTGAAGTACAAGTATCTTTTCTTCTCTCATCAAACTCCTGTTTGGGTATTACGTAATAATTGTTATCAAAATCATGCCTGCGAGTGTCCACATATTCTCGCGGTGGTAAAGGGTAATACCCAGCGACATTATTCGATTCATCATATTTAGCATCGTACCATCTTTTCTGTGGTATCTGGCTTTCATATCTATCCTGTATATATGGCATATCTCGTTCATATCCTTCCTCGTATCTATTTCTGTTTCGAACTGTTCCTGGAGTTCTGTTCATTTTTTACAATTTTTTCGGGCAAAGCAAAAGGTCTTTGACCAACATCTAGATCAACTTCCCTTTCCCGTCTATTGAAATGAACTGGCATGTTTTCTGATACTTTTCCTAGTTCAGAATACCTTGTTCTATACAACCTCTCTTTGGTTTCTCTGTCCAGTGACTCAGCAGGATACTCATAATATCTTGGTGGATACTCAAGGTCAAGACGCCTTTTCACCTGTCTTGGCACGCGCTGTATACTTTCACTTTCCTTTTCTAAGATACTTTTGTCTGTAACTACAAGACTATTTCCATATAACCTTTCTAGATCTTCAGGCACCATTTTATGTGTACGTAAGTCACTCTCTTGTAGTTTCAATGTATATTTTCCAACCATTTCCCCTGATTTTGGGAATTTCTCATCTTGTCCATCTCTAACGTTTTTCCCGTTTTCATTTGTATATTTTTGTAGATGCTCTCGTATTTCACATTCAGATTTGCGACTAGCAGATTTCATGCTCTCTCTTCCCTCTATCACATTATTCTTTTTATCATTTTGTCTGTCACTTTTCATATGTGCCGAGTCTGATCTTTCTGTTTCATTCCTTTCGCCTCCTCCCATGTTCGCTGCGGCTAATCTGCGGGCAAGTTCTTTTATCTCTTTTTCTATAGTGGCCAGAGGATTGTCATCCTGACGACAGGTGCTCATTGTACCTCCCTGTGCTAGTTGAAAGTGAGAAAAGCCTTGCGGTGTTTTTAAACTATCCGCTCGAGTGTCTATACTTTGTGACATCCTTTGTGACTTATATCTATCCTCTTGCTTCTTTTCAGTCTGGCTATGGGAGCCCTCTATATCTTGCAGTGAACTACCCATTCCATAACCTGTTTTGAATTTAACTGAGCTTCCATAGGAGTCTCTTTGGTTTACGCCTTCTTTCTTTGCTTGTGAACTGAGACCATGAGCTGCTCTCTCTCCACCTTGTACATAAGATATTTCTTTACTCATTATTAGTAAGTTTCTTTTTTCTCCATCTTTGTGTATCCGCAACTCTTCTCTTTCTATGCCTTTTTCATCAGTTTGCCTTTCTTGCCTAAATCTTTCCTCTTTCTGTGGTTCAAATGACCCTCTGTCAGAGCCCCTTCTATATCTGTCTTCAACTGAATAGCTGTCTCTTTCTACTCTGCTTCCATTAGTATGCCTTTCTTGCCCAAGTCTTGTCTCTATCTGCGGTTCAAACGGCCATCTGTCTGACTCTCTTTTGTATCTAGAATCTACACTATGATCTCTTTCCCTTTCTCTCATTTCGTGACCTCTTCTTATGGATGTTCTTTCTATCGTTTCCGATCTATAACTTTCTTTCTCTCCTGTATCATCATAACTGTGCCCACTTTCTCTTTTATCAGAACCTATATATCTGTCTACATTCGAACCTCCTTTCTTAGGCTCGCTGATTCAACTCTTTTGTCGTACTGCAATATGAATCCTGCTTGCTAGTATCAACATATTCATCTAGTGTTCTGTGAAGAGCTTCCTGGCTGAAATCCATTTCTTGTGTTTGTGATTCCTCAGGAACAACCCCGTCTCTCTTCGTAGCCTCTGGCTAAGGATAAATTCATTTCTTTGCTGCTGAAGTAACTGAATCTGCTCCTCAATCCTGTGCTGTCTTTCGCTTTCTTCTGTTATTCTTTCTCTCCTTAGCTTCCGCATTTCACGTCTCTCGGCTTCCGTCAAATCTGCCATCTTCTTTATTTCACCACTTAACACTATCTACTACTACCTAAAACTAATTACTCTGTTACTTTTATTTCAGTTTTACTTCAGCTCCTTTGCAAGTTTTGTTTCATTCCGGGTTTACTCTTTACTTTATCCGTAGAATTGTAATTCTTTATGCACAAAGTTGTTGTTTATACACAAGATTGTTATCACAAATAATCCACCGTAGTTCTATTATCTATCTGAAATTCTCTAATAAGAAAAAGTAGCAAAACTTTCCTGATATTCTGCTGGTCAATACGATCCACCATAGAAATATTCTTCGAACTCAATTTTATAGCACTTTCTATTCTCCGTAGTAAATATGTATGACTTCAACTTTATTATCACAATCCGTCCTAATATTCACTGTGTATTCCATAACATTTCACATTACAGAAATAGGTCACCGTACATGTGTATTAATTCAAGTTTAAATACATTTCCATTCAGTTCCAGTACAGTTCAGAACTTATGGTTCAATTTTATCCTTTGTAAATTCTTTCACTGCGATTTCTTTCGCTTTATGTGTATGACAGTTATAGTCCACCAGAGTTTTATTCCATTCTATTTTCCATATTCCTTGTTGAAAATTTTACACTGTAAAATTGTTCAGTTTTTCATAACACTGATCATTTCTTTCCATTGTCCTTTGAAAACTTTTTATACGACACTTTCAAGCCTCCGTAGTTTTCAGATTTCTGTCCCCCAATACACAGTGTCGATATTAACTATCAGTGCTTTGCTGACATTAAATTTTACGGCATATTGTTTTAAGCCAACAGCAATACTGATATTCTACACTGTATACAAAATACGAAAAAAAAAATATGAATATCATTCACCTTTTTTTTCAGGAGGGGAGGGGACGGGGTAGGACAGGACAGGATATGACAGGACAGTACAGGACAGGGCAGGCCAGGACAAGACAGGGTGACAGTCTATTGGGGTGGACGTTTATAGGAGAAAATACGAAGGTAAGTGATGATATGTATGATGCTACATGATAATGTGCGTGAATGAAATAATAAAAATGCCCGAACAAAATAGCCGACGACTGTGTTGAAAATAACTTCTTGAAAATCTTACAACTTTCAAGATGGTTATTCCCATGTACAGTAAACAAAGGTATATATGGTAACTAAGTACTATGGTTAGTGTGCAACTTCAAAATCAATCTCCTGAAAATCAAGACTTTCTTTTCTTTCAAGACAATTATATTTTTATACAATCATGAACACAGATTTATTTACATAATTATGTAAATATACTACCTAAATCACAGTGTGCTATTAAAAATGTATATTTCCACATTCACTGCATCAATGAATGATAGAAATGTGAAAAAAAAATAATAAACAAGAGGCCCACGGGCCACAACTCGCTCACCTGAGTGAAACAGCCACTGCAGATATGCAGATGGCATGCAACATTTTTCCAATACTCTTATGACAAGCCAGTGGCTTAAACAGTTTTTGAAATATCTTGCTTACAAGGTTAAAATGCTGAAATTTTCAAAACGTCACATGTAAAACAAGTCACCCCCAATGCCTCCTACCAACTTTTGAGTCAACTGGCATTTCGGTGCAGTAGAAGAAGCAAAAAATAGGTTTTCAAGATGGCTGCCATCTTGGATTTCCGATCGGAATGATTATAGCTATTTTTTGATCTACAAGTCACCCTGATGCTTCCTACTAAGTTTCAAGTCAATTGACTTTTAGGTTTAGGAGAAGAAGCGAAAAATAGATTTTCAAGATGGCTGTCATGGAGGCCATCTTGGATTTCCAATTGGCACTATTTTAGCTATTTTTGATGTACAAGTCATCCCGATGCTTCCTAGCAAGTTTGGAGTCAATTGGCCTTTCGGTTCAGAAGAAGCAAAAAATAGCTTTTCAAGATGGCTGCCATGGTGGCCATCTTGGATTTCTAATCAGCACAATTTTAGTTATTTTTGATTTATAAGTCACCCCAATGCTTCCTAACCAGTTTGGAGTCAATTGGCTTTTGGGTTTAGGAGTAGAAGCGAAAAATAGATTTTCAAGATGGCTGCCATGGCGGCCATCTTGGAATTTGGACCGACACGATTTTAGCTATATTTGATCTACAAGTCACCCTGATGCTTCCTAGAAAGTTTGGAGTCAATTGGCCTTTCGGTTCAGGAGAAGAAGCGAAAAAGATTTTCGAGATGGCGGCCATGGCGGCCATCTTGGATTTCCGATCGGAACGATTTTAGCTATTTTTTTATCAACATTTCACCCTGATGCTTCCTACCAAGTATCGAGTCAATTGGCCCTGGGGTGTAGGAAGAGTAGGCTTTTAAAGCAATTGTTCACGCCGCATGACGCACGCCGCATGACCCATGATGGACGACGGACATTGACTGACCACAATAGCTCACCATGCGCACTTCATGCTCAGGTGAGCTAAACATCTGAGCAAATTTGGCTCAGTGGCTTCAGAGAAGTCGTCAAATTCTCAACAATTTTCCCATATAAATGTTATGGGGCTCATACAAATGCATAGGGAAGCAAACTTGACCTTGCCGTAAAAAGGTCAAATGTCAACGTACGATAATCTTTTTAGCAATTTTGGTAGATCTCCTGTACCTGATGATTTGTGCACAGATTTAGCCCCAAGGCATCCTCAGTTCTGAAGAAGAAGATTTTTAAAGGGTCTTACCATATATGGGCATGGTGGCCATCTTGGTCGACCTACCGCGACCATTTTAGCAATCTTTCGTTCCCTTGACTTAAGAAGGCACAATATGAAATTTGAGCAAATTTGGCTCAGTGGCTTCAGAGAAGAAGAAATTTAAAATTCTCAACAATTTTCCTATTCAAATGTATGGGGCTCATGCAAATGCATAGGGAAGCAAACTTGACCCTGCCGTAAAAAGGTCAAATGTCAAATGTACGACAATTCTTTTAGCAACTTTGGTAGACCTCTCGTTCCCGATGATTTGTGCAAAGATTCAGCCCCAAGGCATTCTCGGTTCTGGAGAAGAAGATTTTTAAAGGTTTTTACCATATATGGGCATGGCGGCCATCTTGGTCACAGACCGCGACAATTTTAGCAATCTTTTGTTTCCCCACACTAAGGTGGCTCCATATGAAATTTGAACAAAATTAGCTCAGAGGCTTCAGAGGAGAAGTCGTTTGAAACTCTTAACAATTTTCCTATTCAAATGTATAGAGCTCATACAAATGCATAGGGAAGCGAACTTGACCTTGCAGTAAAAAGGTCAAACGTCAACGTTCGACAATTCTTTTAGCAACTTTGGTTGACCTCTTGTCCCCGATGATTCGTGCAAAGATTCAGCCCCAAGGCATCCTCGGTTATGGAGAAGAAGATTTTTAAAGGTTTTTACCATATATGGGCATGGCGGCCATCTTGGTCAACGGACCGCGACAATTTTAGCAATCTTTTGTTTCCCCACCCTAAGGTGGCTCCATATGAAATTCGAACAAAATTAGCTCAGAGGCTTCAGAGGAGAAGTCGTTTGAAACTTAACAATTTTCCCATTCAAATGTATAGAGCTCATACAAATGCATAGGGAAGCGAACTTGACCTTGCCGTAAAAAGGTCAAACGTCAACGTACGACAATTCTTTTAGCAACTTTGGTTGACCTCCCGTCCCCGATGATTCGTGCAAAGATTCAGCCCCAAGGCATCCTCGGTTATGGAGAAGAAGATTTTTAAAGGTTTTTACCATATATGGGCATGGCGGCCATCTTGGTTGACGGACCGCGACCATTTTAGCAATCTTTCGTTCCCCCACCCTAAGGAGGCTCCATATGAAATTTGAGCAAAATTGGCTCAGCGGCTTCAGAGGAGAAGTCGTTTGAAAATGTTAACGGACGGACGGACGCACGGACGGACGACGGACGAAAAGTGATCACAATAGCTCATCCTGAGCAGAGCTCAGGTGAGCTAAAAAATATTATACATCTACCCTGGTTTCGAACCTCCGACCTAACAGTCAGCTAGCCAGAAACACTTTTGGTAAACAAGTATACTTACCTCTCGGCCAGTATTTTATACCTATATCGATTTGCTATGTTATTTATGTAGATTAATATCGACAGCGAGCGGCGGAGTGATTCCCGTTTCACTGACAATTTACCTGGAGAAAAGGACAATTTTACCAATCTACCTACCGGAAATGGACAGTCTTATTTTAATTGCAGAATAATTAAGACCACACTTAAGTGTTTCTATCTATAACCGTCTAACCATAACCACAAACTATCACGACCGTCTGCAAAGTTCTACATGTATGTGCACATTCTAATTCAGACATAAACAGGTGAGAGCCATCACTTACTGCCTATGATGGGTACTTGAAAATGCACGCAGAAAGGGTATATCTAGAATTCCCCTCCATACATGCGTACACGTAGACTCAACAGAACGAGTGCCAAGACAATGATGGGTAGGTAGAAAACAGGTCTAAGCAATAATTAATTCAAAATTAATGCGATCAGCCTTCAAAGCACAAAACAAAACGTTCCTTAACCACTAGTGTTAACTGGTTGCAAGTCTTCGCCTTTACCAACTGAGCCACTCGGGCATTTGCTTTTTCTTAGGTGGAAATATTGGCTTTCACTTTCTCCACTCTTATAAACTGAAGTAAACAGTTAAGGGGAAATAACCTAACGTTTGAAAGAGTGACATTATTACTGTGCAGGTGAAAAATATCATGCAAATAATCTACAAAAACTAAACTGACATATTACTTACTGTCTATAGGTTGTACACAACTAAGATCATGCTATGCACATGATCACAACAATGCTGGCCTTATTCTATGCTGCCACAATAGGCGATCTCAGTCAATTGTCAGTAACAAAATATAGCATCAACGTGCAGACGTGACACTAAGAAAAGCCAGTAAATTGTATCCCAATGAGTTATATTTACAGGTTGCATGTATTTTGTGTGTGTATCCAACTATTGGTATAAGCCTATTAATAACCTAATGCAGTGAACAGGTATTTTCGAAAAACAATTGAAACATTATATTGACATTGAGCATAAGAAAAAAATTATGAAACTGCAAGATACAGTCGGAATAAAATTTTCTTACCGTACAAAAATATATCCATGACATCCTATGAATGATAAGACCATACTATAGAACAAAAAATAGAGGTATGAAGAGTCTGTCAGTTATAAACACCGACCGAATGTTCATACAAAATAAACATTCTGTTTATTTAGTTCCTCAACAGTGTATTAATGTCCGCTGTCGGAATTATCCTCGTACATCCTCAAATCTTTGGAGTAACGCGACAATCCATTGACAGTAAGAAGGGGTCCCATATATACACATGCATGAAATTAACAAACAATTCCGGAAATAGCCATCTTAAAATTCCATTGGTTCGCGCACTGTGACGTCACCAGTTTATAAATATCCAGTTAATCCAAAAATATGAACTGGAAAATCCTAATTATCCGTTACACATATTCTTGTGTACATGTTGAAAACAGCTCATCAACTGATGTTGAATGTCCGAGTGTCACACTGGCCACCAAATATCACCGACGTAGGTTTTCACCCGGACAACATATTAACACAAGACGATAGGAAACATGGTAACTTTAATACTCTGATTCTGGAACATTACATCTGGAAAATATATATAAAATATATTTTAGCAGTGGCTACATGACAGAGATAAGTGTAGAACTTAACCAACTAATAGCTAGATCATGAATGCAGTGAGCCATGCTATCTTTATGCAACATATTACACATAAAACAGTACTAACAAGAAATATTAATGAAGATGGTACGGATTTATGAATGAATGCTAAAACACCCGACGTTCTTGCAGTTTCATGTACAATTTATAATTTCAGTATTTCTAAAATAGCAAAATATCAAAATATCACAAAAGCTAAATATCAGCTAATGAAAAATACATTATGACTTACATACCTGGAAAATATATATAAAATATATATTAGCAGTGGCTACATGACAGAGATAAGTGTAGAACTTAACCAACTAATAGCTAGATCATGAATGCAGTGAGCCATGCAAATAATCATGCATATTAGTGTAGTGACATGCCCTTAAGACATGCATGCAAATATTGGATGACTTTACTAATCAGGTACCGTTATTTAAAAGGACTGATCGGGGAAGGAAAAAATAACACACTGTGCATCCATGTGCAACCAGTGAAGGAACTATAGGGAAACAAAACGAAGTGAAGCAAAACAAAGTCAAGTGCTTTGCTTTTATTTCCTACAATATTTCATCCCTGTGACATACGAATCACCTTAGTATACTCCATCTCAACATTCAAAGTTTGTTACCGAAACTTGACCTTATCGCCGCGGAATCTGAAGCATATGATCTACTTATCTTTTTTGAAAGCTGGTTGAAACCGGAAATCAAGAGCGATAGCATAGGATTAACGAATTTTCATTCCCCTTTTAGAAGACCGGTGCGATCGATCAGGTTGGGGAGTAGTCATATACGTCCGAATATCTACTGTAAACGTCGAAGTGACCTTGAACTGCAAGTCCTAGAGGCAATTTGGATGGAACTTAACATTAAGTCAAAGAAAGTTCTTATAGGTGGGTTTTACAAACCTCTAAACAGCAATGCAGCGTACTTTGATCTTCTCAGCGAAAGCATTGTCAAAGCTTACAACACATATATATTATTGATATCTTTATTCTCGGAGACTTCAATTACAACCTTCAGAATAATAATGTTAACAAAATGACTGAACCAATACAGGAATACAGGCTTACACAACTAATACCTGAGGATACACATTACACAGAAAATTCATCGTCATTGATAGATCTAATCCTTGCTCGCAACAAAACACACGTCTTGACGAGTGGTGTCATTGATACCTTCATTCCAAATCAAACACGATATCATTGTCCGACTATCGTCATATTGAAATTTTTACGACCTGTGTCGAAGACCTATACCAGGCGAATCTGGAACTACAAACTTGCAGACTTTGATAAATTCAGATCATCTTTAACCGAATACAACCTTATTGTCAAGGTCGAGGAAACCATTGACCTTGATATAAATGCTCAACAAATTACCGATGCTTTAATATATGCTGCAGAAATGTCCATTCCGAATAAAGAACTTACAATTAGACAATCACCTTGGATAACTTCCAAAATTAAAAAGCTTATACAAAAATGCAAACGTCTCTACAAAGGCTTTAAACGAACCAACGATCTTGTATATTGAGAAAGTGACAAAAACATCCGCAGTTTAGCAGTTACAGAACTTAGAAACTTTAAGAAATATTACTTTGGTCAACTTGATGAATTACTTTCTACTAGTACAACAGACTCGAAAATATTTTAGAAAACTGCTAAACAATTCTTAGACTTGGGGAAATCGTCAAGTTTGATACCAACACTTAAACTTAATGATTTTTATGCAGGAGATGATCTCCAAAAAGCAAATTTATTAAACACATACTTTATTTCTCAATCGAACGTTATCGATGACAATAAATCATTACCCGAACTCGAACCTACTCAACACTCTCTCAACGTTATTCAAATCACTTGTCAAGACGTCAGAGATGTCCTAAGAAACCTAAACGTATCTAAATCTTGTGGTCCAGACCTAATCAGTCCTCGACTTCTTAGAGAAGGGGCTGACATACTTGATAAACCACTTTCAATTGTCTTTAATTGTTCTATTGACAAATGCTACTTTCCTTCGCCACGGAAGGATGGTAACAACACACATATATAAAAAAGATGACAAATCTGCTCCTTCTAATTATCGTCCTATAACACTTTTAAGTTCTGTTGGTAAGACGATGGAAAGATGTGTTCACAAGCGTCTTTACAATTACGTTATAGAGCATCGCATACTAACGCCACTACAATCCGGTTTCATCCAAGGCGACTCAACTACGTACCAGTTACTTCACACATATCAAAGCAAATGACAATGGCAAAGAAATCAGAGTAGTATTTTGCGATATAAGGAAAGCCTTCGACAGGGTCTGGCACAGAGGTCTTCTTCATAAACTAAGAGCCATCAGTTGTTCAGCAAAATTAACGGAATGGTTCGGTCAAACTTCAGAATGGGAATTTATCTTTGCAGGAGTCCCTCAAGGTTCTACTCTTGGACCATTCCTATTTCTTATATTCATTAACGATATAGTTAAAAATATTGGTGCATCAATCCGCCTCTTTGCTGACGATTCAAGTTTGATCATTATCGTCGAAACACCAAACACAGCGGCTACAATACTTAACGGCGACTTGCATAACATAAGTGACTTCTGGCTCGTAAACTTTAATGCAGTGGAGACTTTGTCTATGGTCATATCCAGGAAAGTTAACAAATTTATTCATCCGCCACTGTTTATGAACAACACACAAATCAATGAAAATCAAACCCACAAACACTTAGGAATAACTTTCTCCAGTTCCTGTCTTTGGGCTGATCATATTGGTACCATTTGCATAAGAGCATGGATAAGACTAAATCTAATGCGAGCTCTCAAATTCAAAGTAAGCAGAGACTCCTTTGAACATATGTACATCTCCTTTATCCGATCATTACTAGAGTATTGTGACTCCGTCTGGGATAACTCATCAAGTGAAATGAAAAAAAAAAGTTAGACGCCATTCATATTAAGGCTACAAGAACAATTACAGGCGCTACAAAGTTATGCAGTATAGACAAACCCCTTGCAGACTTAGGATGGGAGTCTTTACAAAGCAAATGAGACAAACATAAACTAGTATTCTTTTTTATAAAACAATAAATGGACTAACTTCTGAATACTTACGTGAGCTTGTTCGCCCATTAGTCCAAGAGGCTTCCAATTATACTTTGAGAAATGCTGATCATATTCAAACAATTCAAGCCAATTCAAACCGTTATTATAACTTTTTTTTCTCATTCACTATCAGGGCCTGGAATTCTCTTTCTGATGAGATTAAAGCTGTCCCGAACGTGGCAGCTTTCAAATACTGCCTGAACGAGAACCTAAGAAAGCCACCGAGATACTTCAGCTGCGGTACGCGTATGGGACAAGTATTACATGCATGTCTTAAACTTGAATGTAGTTCGCTGAACTCACATTTATATAGGAAAAGACAACTGAAAGTCCATCCTGTTCCTGCGGAGGATTCGAGAGCAACTACCACTACCTTTTTACTTGCCCTAAATACGCAAAATACAGAAACAGATATCTACCACACAATCTTCATAATTACTCAACAAACGACCTTTTGTACGGCAAAGAGAATCTTTCAGAACATGATAACGAATCTCTCTTTCTACAAGTACAGGAATATATATCAAATCTGGACGTTTTAACCCCACTTAAGCTCTCAATTATACATTTCCATCGTTGAAATAAGGGGAGGTCGGTCGTCATCTCTCCCACCCTCTCTCTCTCTCTCTCTCTCTCTCTTTCTCTCTCTCTCTCTCTCTCTCTATCATGCTATTTTGGTAGCCATGGATATTTTCTCTGAACTAATTTTGCCATTCACATCTTGGTAGAACATCTTGTGACCATAGGAGATGACTTTCATATAAGCGTATCGCTTACCGTCAAATCCTACATATCTTTGTGTGTATCATGTGTTATGTATGTACTGTATCGGAAATCAATAAATATTGTTTAAACCAGTTAGTAATTTCAGGGCTTTTTTTTTCTTTCACATTTACATAAGTTTACCGTGAGAGTCTGACAACTACCTGTAGGACATGTTTACGGTGAAACAAAGAAGTTCAGCGATTTTGTTGAAAATTTAATATTTGACAATAAAAATAATCGGAATCAGATTTATTATATTTGATTTTAGTTATATAATAGTATAAGCGTGGAAATTTGCCTCATAGTTAGAAAAAAAGTTACGATCTTCCGTCGGCCGGAAGGAGACTTGGGTAGGAATACAGCAAAACATTTAGTGATAAGGCTCTTAGAAAAAACTGAAGTGTGAGGAAAGTGAACAAAAAAGTTCAACACAAGTTTTTATTTTCACTACTGCCTGTAATCGATCGAATCATATGAAACACCTCTAATTACACCAAAATAAAAGATGATGCTATTTTTGGACAAATCTTGAATTCAATGGCAGGTCTGTGACACGAGTTTACTGATGACATATTTCAGCTTGAAACCTATCATGGCGACTGTCTAATTGGTGGCATGCCAAACATATTGACAGGCCGTCCTAACAAACCAAAGAAAAAAACCAAAAACTGTTCTTCAACGGCACAACTACATATATATAAAGAAACCATGATGCATAAATTTGTATCCTAAAATCTGAAGAAATAACTAAACGACGGTACGCCGTATTCTGGTATATTTTCCTCCCATAGTACTTGCTTTCGGCATTTGCAGTCAAAAGTAGCTGAGCCAAAATTTATCGCAAATGGTGAGCATTTCTTTCATACAGGTTTTATATAAGGGCGTGCTGCTGAACTGAAGTTCTCACTTCCATAGCCCACCCACAAATTTCAAAGACAGTGAATGTCAGCGAGGCCTTAAACACACGCACTCGGTATACACGAACGGTCGCTTTAGCGAACGAAGAAACAAACAAATATATGAGAAAAAAAAAGGATGAATTAAAGTTTTGCCCTGTAATTTTACACCCCCAGAGGCCAGCCCATTATTGAAATTAACATCTTGCATATTATTGAACAAACATGACAATCATTTGTTAAGGTGCCTTTAATCATCAGAAGCTTTGTAGAAATACATGTACATTGTTAATGTTTTGTATAACTAATGAAGATGATTCAATATATAATATTTATCAATATTTAATTTTTTAGCCGTTTGATTTGTTACTCAATAAGTGTTTTGGGTATGGTTTTGATTTACAGTGTTTTGATGCGTTCAGAGGTACTTTGGAGTATTTGGGTGTTTCCACAGTCCCTGAAAGGATAAATAATACGTCTATTGGATGGGGCCGAGCGGAAAATCAAATCCGACAACATTATGACGGACTATTAGTAAAAGTTCTCAACGCCAGAAGATAAATTGAAATTTTGTTTGCTTTGTTTTTAACATGTTTAGGACCCAAATTCAGACAAAAGCAAATTTTGAAACTTGCAACTAATGTGCCAAGTTACAAGGCCTTTTTGTATACACCAAGAAATATGTGGTCGACGTACCTAAGCCATAGAGCATATGACGGACTTTAAATAAAAGTTCTCAACGTCAGAAGATAAATTGAAATTTGTTTATTTTGTTTTTAACATGTTTAGGACCCTAATTTAGACAAAAGGAAATTTTGAAACTTGCAACTTATGTGCCAAGTGACAAGACTTTTTTGTGTACACCAAGAAATATGTGGTCGACGTACCTAAGCCATAGAGCATATGACGGACTTTAAGTAAAAGTTCTCAACGTCAGAAGATAAATTGAAAATTGTTTATTTTGTTTTTAACATGTTTAGGACCCTAATTTAGACAAAAGGAAATTTTGAAAGTTGCAACTTATGTGCCAAGTTACAAGGCCTTTTTGTATACACCAAGAAATATGTGGTCGACGTACCTAAGCCATAGAGCATATGACGGACTTTAAGTAAAAGTTCTTAACGTCAGAAGATAAATTGAAATTTGTTTATTTTGTTTTTAACATGTTTAGGACCCTAATTTAGACAAAAGGAAATTTTGAAAGTTGCAACTTATGTGCCTAGTGACAAGGCCTTTTTATATACACCAAGAAATATGTGGTCGACGTACTCAAAGCCATGTAACATAGATAGAAAGACTCGTTCCAAAAGAAAAGACTGCGACAGTCATTCCATTGATTTATGTTGCAGTGTGACTAATTGAGGAAAATAAGCTATTGTATGAAGAAAGGTGTGCACGGCGGTAAAATTAGATACCAACTCCGTATCCAACGTTATAGAGAGTGGCATATGGCTTCGACAAGGACTCTGTCACAGTTTTCGAGTGTAAACCCTGTGAGCATGCCTATATCGGATAGATATCGGTAATGATCTGGTCGTGATATCGGTCCGATAACGGCCTGATGTATGTCCGATATAAAACATGAACCACATATATATGTACTTCGAAAATGAGTATGACGTTTCAAATGCATATGCTTTTGAGTGTGCATGGTTTCTACTTGGTCACTTTATATCAGTTTGTAACGATAACGGATATATATATATATATATATATATATATATATATATATATATATATATATATATATATATATATATATATATATATATATATATATATATATATATATATATATATCCGTTATTGTTGAAAATGCAGTGAATAAAAAAATCTTCACTATTACAAACATGTACTTAAATGAAAAAGAAATATAGCATAAAATATTTGTGATCTAGAAAGTAAAAGATTTATTGAAAACAAATTTTTAACCAAACTAGTTAATAAATTTATATAATATTCAGTGCGGACTCGTCGTTTACTTGAAAAATAACGCGCCGCCATTTTGTTAAACGTGGACTCGTCATTTACTTGAAAAATAACGCGCCACCATTTTGTTAAACGTGGGGAACATTTAGTAAGTTAAACAGCTTAAAGACATAGTTGAAATAAAAAAACATTGTGTTTTATAATAGTATAGAGCAATCGTACAATAAAATTCTCAAGTAACGGTTACCAACAAATAACTGTTTTTAAGTGAGTTCATCATAGTACACTAAAATGTGTAAGTGTCACTAGTTTTCTGACGTAAATAGTTGCTTTCTTACTCCCTACTCTTCTAATCTCAACTGCTTGCCAGGTGGTAGTGCATGGATATGGAAAACGTTTTGCACCAATGACGGATAGAAAACTTAAGTGATAACTACACGATATCAGGCAAATTGGGAAAATGTTGGATAACACCCTTAGTGATAACGGTCTGATATCGTATAGCTGACTAAAGCGATATCTGTCAGATTTCGGACCGATGTGTATTCGACAAGATATCCGTCCGACTTAATGCCGATGGGCAAAATGATATCGGTCCAATATCATTTACGCTATCTAGCCGATATACAAAAGATATGTGTCCGATGATGGTTAGATATAGGTTTGCTGACTGGTAAGTGAACTTTGTTTTAAGAAACTCTGTTATACTATTGGAAAACTGCCAAACATTATTTGCTATTCCTCGTCGCTTATCTTCTTTTTTGCTTTTTGTTTGTTATGATGATTCCAGGTGGTGGAGGCGTATTCGAGCTGGGGCCGAACGGATGTTGTAGAAAAGAAAAAGGTTAAAGAAAAGTCCAGGGAGTGCCACAATCACAAACCGCAGCCCTTCCCAGACACCAAGAGGAAGAGAAAACTGACAAAACCAAACAAGCACAAATCGAACAAACGTGCGAAAAGCACTAAGATTAGTTCTCTCTCCCCCAAGCGAGGTAATCGCAATGCTCAAAGGACTGAAAAACACAAGAACAAAATAACACCAGGTAAGAATTAAAACAAATCGCCTCGTAGAATAAACCACAAAGCTACAAAAAGTAAGATGCTAAAATAATTAGTTTTTATATTCCTCCTGAAGAAGCCGAGACGTTTCTGTGCATTTGAAGTAATTCTAGTGACATGGTAACTACCATTAAGGTCCGAGGATAAGTCGACATTTAGATACCAAACATTCTCAACAGAGTCAAGGGTCTACCCGTGCATGGTATAATTATTCCTGATAGGTTTACGAGATCGAGTTATGTGCAAGACTTAGCACTTAGATGGATTCATCACGAAAACATGCCTATATAATTTTGACCCCCTTAAACCCCACCTTTATATGGTAAAACTGGGGTTTACAGGGGTATACATTATTCTTCTTATTTCTGCTCAAGGCGGTTCTAACGAATACCCACAATCTATGTTTTGAGCAGAAATATGAAAAATATCAGAATTTTTCTTCTGAAAATTTTCATATTTTGGTGGTAAAATTTTCAATATATTTGAAAAGGCGTGTTTTCGTAATGAAACTCTATATTCCATTTTACCTCCCATTCTTTCAGCATATTCAAATCATTCGAAGTTTTTTTTTTTCTGTGTCATCTGGACTTTGCACTGTCAAATATACTGCAGCGTCATATGCAGATAATCGAACGAGGTCGTTTACATGCCGCAAGAAAGAACTGATCTCTGAGAGATTCCTGTAAGAACAGACAGTTCATCAGAGAGCATTCCCCGCCAAGGACAACTGACTGGCTTCTGCCTACTAGAAATGCTTTAGTTCAGCCTTGCACCCATTGTTTTGCAACTTGCATAAGAGTTTCAGATGGTTGACTTTATCAAAGACCTGGCTAAATTCCGGTAATAAGAGGTTTGTTTGCTTACCTTCTGTCATGTTGCGTGCAAGGTCTACGATTAGTTGCAGAAGCTGTGTTTCACTAGACCACCGATCACGAAAGCCATACTGAAGGTCATATATTATTCTTACTGATGTTCTTTAGAGCAATAATTAGCTCCACAGTCTTGCACAAAATACAAGTAAGAGAAATCGGATAGTAGTTTGCGTAATCCTGTTTGCTACCTTTTTAAAAAGAGGACAATCTTGGGCTCTCATCTAGTCTGAAGGGATCATACCTGTATCTGAAAAAAGCAGTAACTACAGGTGCTATGACCTGACTGAGCTCGTTAAAGGCTAAAGACCAAATAACATTGAACCAGCCGCCTTTGCAAAATTCAAATTGGATAAGAGTTGAGCAGCTCCACTAACAGAGATCTCTATTTCAGTCATTACTGGAAATTTGCTTTTAAAGTAAACAGGCAGTAAATTTATCAAGAATGAGTGCCATTTAAAATAGCGCAATTTGTAAAAATCAAGAGGTGATCTGACAGAAATACAGACTGAAACGAATTTTTATGTATTTCTGTATTTAGAGTAGCATCGGGATCCTGAGTGAAGTCCGCCGACTGTAAAAATGTTTTAAACCCCACGGTGTTTTTTTCTACTGACCGTTCTAAGTCGGTGATCCCGGTGTTAGTGTTACTCTTTGCTGCTTTGTGGTTTATTCTACGAGGCGATTTATTTTGAGTCTTGCCTTGTGCCATTTTTTTCTTGTGTTTTTGAGTTCTTTGAGCATTGCGATTACCTCGCTAAGGAAAGAGCGAGCTAATCTCAGCGCTTTTTGTACGTTTGTTTGATTTGCGCTTGATTGGTTTTGTCTGTTTCCTCTTCCTCTTGGAGTCTGGGAAGGGCTGCGGCTTGTGACGTTTATTGTAGATTGTGACACTCCCTGGACTTTTCTCACTTTTTTTTTATTAAAGTAAAGCTCAGCGCTGTGTGTGTAGGTTGGCTCACCTTTATTTAGATACACTTTTTATATTTGTCCGAGAGTTTTTTAAAAGGCTGAATATCTTTTTCCGGGAGAAATCTGATTTATTAATATCCTCTTCTGATTGACAGTTTAAACCAAGAATGTCCTCCAAGTACCTGTTATGAGCTGCCCCGATCTTATGTTTTACGCCATGTAGGCTCATCCAGAATGCTCTCATCTTTAAGATCTATAGAGGTCTTGAATTTCTGATAAGAATGGCCCTTTTAGATTTTTCTCTCTTAATGGCTTTGGTAATCCAAGGTAAATGTTTCTTACTACTAACAACTCTTGATGAAATAAATTTGTTGATCCCCCCTCCCCCCCCCCCCCCCCCCAAAAAAAAAACCCTCCTTGAATTCGCATAATAGTTACTCAAAGGACACCTTCAAACTGGGACAAAAATGTCATTGACAATATTATGATCAGACGGGCCTGGAGTTACACTCAGAGCATTTACAAAAGTGGGATTTGTGCTGAGGAATAGGTCTTGGATACTGCCAGATCTAGTGGACTCTCTTACCATCTGAGATAAGTTATGATCATGCGTAGTTTCAATGAAACTATCACACATCTTTGTATGAAAGCAATCGAGCTTTATGATAGGCACATCATCCTCATCCCAGTTAAGATTTGGATAATTCATAGGTGACTGGATAATTCATATTACCGAGAACGCATATGTCTCCCTTTTGCTGGCTTGTCATACCTAAAGATTTCCTAAACTGTTCAGTGCTATCTACATCACCTTACTAAGGACGGTAATCAGCTGTTGTGAACAATGGTTTTCTCCCAACAATATCTAATTAAGTCCAAAGCATTTCACAATCAGTTTTAAATTGCTGCATTTCGGACAGGATGATCGCATGTTTTACTAAAATAAATACTCCACCCTACACTTGATGTACTATTCTCTCGAAATGTGGAATATCCTCAGTCAATGAGAAGAATCTCACTGTTTTGAATGTCAGGGGTTAAACATGACTCGGTTATCGATGAGAAAGTCTAGCATTTCGGTGTCTAAACGTCTGTGTAATTTTGGTATCTTATTTTAACAGATTGAAACTTGCATTTATACTTTTGAAGTTTTTGGAGTTTTGGCTAGCTATTCTGAGACTGGTGGATAGGTGACTGTGACAGTTCATTTGAAGAAGAACCGTGATTTGTGTCTTCAGCGTTAGACTGTAATACACTGAGGCTGATTTCAGACACAAATGAAACAAAATAGTGACTACTAGCAGAGGAATCATTTAATTCTCACATTGCAATAAACTTAGGTGAAAAACACATCATTTGCTTGTAGAGAGTCATAGGTTGCAATAGAAATATCCTGACACTGGTTTAAAATCAACTTGAAATGTCTTTTAAAAGCTTTATGTACAAGAGACTATGAAACCTATCACAGTGAAATGGTTTGACTGATCAGCATTCTTCATAGTGAAATGGTTTAGCTGATCGGCATTCTTGTAGCAATTTTGGCTCAGATTTAATAGAAATGACCTATTTAAGGGAGAGTTGACGGAGTAAAGTGGCCGTTTTACCACAACATGAACTTCCAACTAAAATTAGAATAATTCTTTTTTTGTTTGTGCGTCTTGGTTAAAAATGTGATATTTGTTTTGACCTGATTTGTTCCTCGTCTCTCCTTCTTTTGGTGCCTCGGGAGGGTTGTGCTCGTAATTGTGGCATTTCCTGGGTATATTGACTTTTAATTTTAGGTTTAAAATTGCTAAAGACTGCCGATATGCAAGTAGCATGCTATTTCAAAATTCTGAAATTCTTTTTAAGCGTTCCTTTTTATTTGGTTTATATGTCACATTCCAATTTTAAGTTGTTTATTGATACAAACTTAAAATTTAAAACACCAGAAAGTAATTATAAAGCAGCTCAAGGCAAGAGAATTAATTTGACTTAAAACTTAAAACACCAGAAAGAAATTATAAAGCAGCTCATGGCAAGTGAATTAATTTGACTGAAAGATTAGACACTCTAGATATCACGCAACTTTTCATTAAGATGTCCTAAGTCCATTTTACTTCGCTGAAATTAACCCTTGGGTCATAAAGGACATACAATTATGACAGCTCAATTTTAAACGCATGTAATAACTTTTGTTTGCAATATCTAAAGGTATTTTGGATTTAAGAAAACAGCACTGATTACTGTGTATGGGAAAAACAATTGTTGATAATATCTGCATGTATTATATCATAATAGAAACTGTATTTAACCTTTGCTGTAACGTCCTCTGTCCATGAGATTTCTATCTGTTTTTGCCCACATCAAAGCTGGTATCGACAAAAGTAGGAAATAAACACAAACGGCTAAAGTCATGCTGCGTTCTGAAGTAAATTAATAGAATAATATTAGTAGCTTATTATATAATAGTAGCTTATTATATTATTGCAAATATGCAATCAATTTATTCTTTGCATAATTCATTGCTGCAGGTACTATTGAAGCGTGAAACCGGGTCGTCTACGAAGTCAAGCACCGCGGTCACCCATCCAGGTACTAATCGAGATGTACGTTTCTTTTATTCTTTGCATAATTCACTGCTGCAAGTACTATTGTAACATGAAACCGGATCTTCTACAAAAAAAAAGGGTAAGAGAAAAGTCCAGGGAGTGCCACAATCACAAACCGCAGCCCTTCCCAGACACCAAGAGGAAGAGGAAACCGACAAATCCAAACAAGCACAAATCGAACAAACGTACGAAAAGCACTAAGATTAGCTCTCTCTTCCCCAAGCGAGGTAATCGCAATGCTAAAGGGACTGAATCCACAAGACAAAAATAACACAAGGTAAGACATACAACAAATCGCCTCGTAGAATAAACCACAAAGCAACAAAGAGTAAGACCAACACCGGGACCACCGCCTTAAAACGGTCAGTAGAGTATACCACCGGGGGGTTTAAAGCACTTTTACAGCACCGCGGTCACCCATCCAGGTACTAACCGAGATGTACGTTGCTTAACTTCGTAAAAAAGCCAATCACTCTACCAGTGTCGCCATATATACTCCACAAAATAATTTAAGGGCCACCAGTTTTTTTTTTCCCTTTGATTATCATTATAATTGCAACCCTCAAGTTTTAAAATTATTTCATGGGCAAAACTGGAAGTCTCAGCCCTGTTTCAATCAGCTCAGCATGTTCGCAACGTGTTCAGCTACAACAGTGTCAAAGGCACCAAGAACGCCCGACCAAAGGATTCTAAGAAAAACGGGAATTTCCGAAATAACGATTTTTACCCCAAAATGAAGTTTTTTTTCACAATACCGGAAGAATTCTTTGTTTAATGAAAACAATACTCTGTCACACACAAAATCATGCAAAATCAACCTTCCTTCGGGTAAAAGGCACACGGATATAGCCAGAAAAAGAGGCGAACCCTTTGAGAGGCTAAAAATGCCACGAAAGTTCCCCATAGACAATAAATAATCTGTAGAGGGTACCTCTAGCAAAATGTGCGTTTCTTGATAACAAACAAGGCTTTCTCTATGATTTTTTCACAGTTGGGAGCCCAGACATCATTTTTGACGCGAACATGTCAATTTTTAATTTTTGGGTAAAAAGTAGTGTTTTTTGCGAATTTTAAAATGAAAATTTTGATTTAAAAATTTTTTGTTGGAAATACTCCTTTAGGGCTTCCTTTTAAAGAAACATTCAACGATATTTTGATACCTTCTGTGGTTTTGCCCATGCACCCGGCCAAAGTTTGTATATATGGAAATTTGCACTATGTGGCCCTTAAATTATTTTGTTGAGTATATATATATATATATATATATATATATATATATATATATATATATATATATATATATATATATATATATATATATATATATATATATTTCTCCCCCTTTCTCTTGACTTCATCCCGAAGTCACGCCTCACTAGGCAAATCCGGAGGCGGAGCCTATGCAACACACACACTAAGGACACTGTCTTTTTTCCCATCGCTACCACCAATGTACGTGTAGCGTGAAACCGAGTCTTCTACCAAGTCAAGCACCGCGGTCACCCATCCAGGTACTAACCGAGATGTACGTTGCTTAACTTTGTAAAAAAAAAAAAAAAAAAAAAAAAACCCAATCACTCTACCAGTGTCGCCATAAAAGCCGGCTTCCACAGCGAGCTGTACAAGTGATATATATATATATATATATATACCTAATCCGTTACATTATCAAACCTGGAAGTGAAATTCTGAGGAACGGCCAACATTACAAACCATAGCCTACCTGAGGCAGCGAACGTATAAGTAAAACATTTGCGATACGTTAACCCTTAAAGTGGAGAAGTGGTTTGTTCAGGATATCTTCTTTACATGTACACAACCTCATACTTATCCTTGATGCAGTTTAAAATTACAAGTTTGCGTTAGATCCTCCTAGGGCATTTTAACTCATCCATGAGTCGTGAAACAGTTCAGACACATGCAATTACTTAACAGCAGTGTCGGAACAAAGTTGAGGTTTCATTATCAGTCTCAGCTGTAGTCAGAGTAAAAGAATTTACTAGCAGAACCGCAATGGTAAAATGAATTAAATGCTCAGGAAACAATGATATTATACAGATGTAAACGATTCGTTATTTAAACGTAGGCATGGCTCACATTCGAACAAAACTAGAAGTATGCAGTCTATTGCTCAAGTTATATGCTATTTCGTAGATCTTTTGATATCTAAACATAATTCTCGAGCGTTAAAGCTGGTGTTATTTTTATATAATTCCGACTGTTGACGATAAAAGGTTTAAAATGCTTGGCTTGTTACAATAATAGCCCTATCTAAAATATTTAGTTGTTAGAATTAACTTCAAGTGTTCGAATTATCATTAATATGATTGCATGTTTTAGCCAAACAAATACATTATGAAATATGTACCCGTAGGTTATCGCCATCAATATCAGAAAATACAAAGTCAAAACGATAAATTATCGTATTGTAGAGCTTATTTAGTGAAATATTATAAGATTAGGCCGAATACTAGGGCTTTTCACGAGCGTAAAGTTAGTATCTGGTTCACAGTTCATTATTCACGGTTCAGGATTCAGCGTCTGGTTCAGTATTCAAGGTATTATTCAGAATACGACCTGCAGCGTCTGGTTCTGAATTCAGCGTATTATTCAAAAGTGTCCAGGGTATTATTCAGCGTCTGGTTCACGATTCAGGGTATTATACAAAATACGACCTGCAGCGTCTGGTTCAGGATTCAGCGCATTATTAAAAAATGTCCAGGGTATTATTCAGCTTATGGTTCAGTATTCAGGGTATTATTCAGAATACAGCCTGCAGCGTCTGGTTCAGGATTCAGCGTACTATTAAAAATGTCCAGGGTATTATTCAGCGTCCGGTTCAGTATTCAGGGTATTATTCAAAATACGACCAGCAGCGTCTGGTTCAGGATTCAGGATATTATTAAAAAATGTCCAGGGTATTATTCAGCGTCTGGTTCAGTATTCAGGGTATTATTCAATATACGACCTGCAGCGTCTGGTTCAGAATTCAGCGTATTATTAAAAAATGTCCAGGGTATTATTCAGCGTCTGGTTCAGTATTCAGGGTATTATTCAAAATACGACCTGCAGCGTCTGGTTCAGGATTCAGCGTATTATTAAAAAATGTCCAGTATATTATTCAGCGTCTGGTTCACGATTCAGGGTATTATTCAAAATACGACCTGCAGTGTCTGTTTCAGGATTCAACGTATTAATAAAAAATGTCCAGGGTATTATTCAGCGTCTAGTTCAGTATTCGGGGTATTATTCAAAATAGGACGTGCAGCATCTGGTTCAGGATTCAGCGTATTATTAAAAAATGTCCAGGGTATTATACAACGAATGGTTAAGTATTCAGGGTATTATTCAAAATACGACCTGCAGCGTCTGGTTCAGGATTCTGCGTATTATTAAAAAAATGTCCAGGGTATTATTCAGCGTCTGGTTCACGATTCAGGGAATTATTCAAAATACAACCTGCAGCGTCTGGTTCAGGATTCAGCGTATTATTAAAAAATGTTCAGGGTATTATTCAGCTTCTGGTTCACGATTCAGGGTATTATTCAAAATACGACCTGCAGCGTCTGGTTCAGGAATCAGCGAATTTTTATTAAAAATGTCGAAGGTATTATTCAGCGAATGGTTCATTAGTCAGGGTATTATTCAAAATACGACTTGCAGAGTCTGGTTCAGGATTCAGCGTATTATTAAAAAATGTCTATGGTATTATTCAGCGTCTGGTTCAGTATTCAGGGTATTATTCAAAATACGACCTGCTGAGTCTGGTTCAAGATTCAGCGTATTATTCAAAAATGTCCAGGGTATTATTCAGCGTCTAGTTCAGTATTCAGGGTATTATTCAAAATATGACCTGCAGCATCTGGTTCAGGATTCAGCGTATTATTAAAAAATGTCCAGGGTAATAGTCAGCGTCTGGTTCAGTATTCATGGTATTATTCAAAATACGACCTGCAGCGTCTGGTCCAGGATTCAGCATATTATTCAAATATGTCCAGGGTATTAGTCAGCGTCTGGTTCAGTATTCAGGGTATTATTCAAAATACAACCTGCAGCGTCTGGTTCAGGATTCAGCATATTATTAAAAAATGTCCAGGGTATTATTCAGCGTCTGGTTCACGATTCAGGGTATTATTCAAAATACGACTTGCAGCGTCTGGTTCAGGAATCAGCGTATTATTAAAAAATGTCCAGGGTATTATTGAGCGTCTGGTTCAGTATTCAGGATATTCAAAATACGACCTGCAGCATCTGGTTCAGGATTCAGCGTATTATTCAAAATGTCCGGGGTATTATTCAGCGTCTGGTTCAGTATTCAGGGTATTATTTAAAATACGACCTGCAGCGTCTGGTTCAGGATTCATCGTATTATTAAAAAATGTCCAGGGTATTATTCAGCGTCTGGTTCAGTATTCAGAGTATTATTCAAAATACGACCTGCAGCGTCTGGTTCAGGATTCAGCGTATTATTAAAAAATGTCCAGGGTATTATTCAGCTTCTGGTTCACGATTCAGGGTATTAATCAAAATACGACCTGCAACGTCTGGTTCAGGATTCAGCGTATTATTAAAAAATGTCCAGGGTATTATTCAGCGTCTGGTTCACGATTCAGGGTATTATTCAAAATGCGACCTGCAGCGTCTGGTTCACGATTCAGCGTATTATTACAAAATGTCCAAGGTATTATTCAGCGTCCAGTTCAGTTTTCGGGGTATTATTCAAAATACGACCAGCGTATTAATCGGCGTCTGGTCCCGGATTAAAAAATGTCCAGGGTATTATTCAGCGTCTAGTTCAGTATTCTGCGTATTATTCAGGGAATTATTCAAAATACGACCAGCGTATTATTCAGCGCCTGGTTCAGGACTCAGTGTATTATTAAAAAATTTCCAGGGTATTATTCAGCGTCTGGATTATTAAAAATGGCTAGGGTATTATTCAGCGTCTGGTTCAGTATTCAGTATGTTAACATGTTTAAGGTTTCAGCGTACGCAGTTAAAACTGATGTTTATGCTACATGTTCTGTTTTATTTGGCAATTGCCATTAATTCTTGAATTTCCTTCATATATTTATAGGTAGGCATCAGCGATAAGTATTGTTGAAAAATTTATAGTGATAATGCATCCGTAATTGGTGCATCTGTAAAAGCTATTTTTGCCAACGCTTATGTTTTTACAAGCGTAGCTTGATATAGTGTTGAAAATCCGTGCTCGATATATGAACTTTGAAAAAAAAAATCAAACGTAACGATTTCCGATATTTTTTATTGACTCAGGACTAAATCAAAGGTTCAAAATTTAGTTCCGGATTTCAATATATGCCAGTTCAAGTTTCAGTTCACGATGCATGGATGAAATTAGGATTCAAACTGAACAAAATCAGAGTTCAGTCCATGATTAAAGAAACACTACAAGATTCTAAATTTAGTGTAGTTCTTGATTCAGTCTACGGGGCAGGATTCTGAATTAATCAGTTCAAGATTCGGTTCGCGGTTTTGGATAAAGTTCAAAATTCAGTCAGTGTTTCAGCATTCACTTTAAGCTGCAAACGTAATCACATAATTATTCAGTTAATATAGTTTTATGCAAGTCGTCCTTTCACGATACCATATTGTAGACTAGGTTCCTCATTTCCTCGAATTGTTTGCTCCCTGTCTCTTGATCTACGTCGGTTGATGTGTGCTCGGAGGGGAGATGTGCTTCGCTTGCCGGGTTTTGCCAATCAACTGTTTCGGTTTCACACTTTTGAGGTTTAGATACACTGACGACGTTTTAATAACAGAAAGACTCAGTGTCACTAAACTTGGTATAGCTGCGCTTATATTGCAAACCACTGTGTCGGTATCTCTGCTGGTGGATGTTTCCGTCGTCCCCTAGGATATCATCTGCTCAGAATCAGTTCCTAAGTGCTGATGTTGATACTGCGGTGTTAACGTCAGTACGTAAGTACTGAATTAAATTACTATATTATACCTTAACATTTGCAGTAGTACAAATTCTAAATTCTTCTAAAACAAAGCTTGATTTGTCATAGTGACAGGTATCTTAGCGGATTTGTTCGCCTTTTTTTTGGGTTGAGTTTACCTGTTGCAGGTCTCGCTGCCTGGGACACTCTCCTTGCTGATGCCCGGGATTGCCGTGGTGCGTGGGCCATGCTGGCTGAGGTGACACGGTGGGGGACGCTCTTTAATCGATCGGTAGGTGTCTCTTACCTGATGTCTGCAGTTGGACTTTCTCATGATTATTGATGTGTGCTCGGAGGGGGATGTGCTTCGCTTGCCGGGTCTTGCCAATCCTGATTTTCGGTTACAAACTTTTGGGCCTCTGTGTCACTAAATTTGGTTCAGTTACGCTTATATTGCTCTTGTTTGACAGCTAGAGGAGTCTGCCAACCATGGAAATATTAAGGATCAAAGTAAAACAAGAACTTTTGATGGTTTATAGACCTTTCTTTTGACAAACCGCAAACTATTGTGGTGTACATAACAGGCAAACGTAAAAACAGACGGACGGACGGAATTTATATCAACAATCTGGATGAAGTAATCTGATTGGCTGAAAATTTGAAAAGGGTGTGGCATCTTAATTTATTCTTAATTTTGTTTTCATGTAAAAAATAAAAATA
This sequence comes from Anodontia alba, assembly GCA_964016985.1. Classification (NCBI taxonomy): domain Eukaryota; kingdom Metazoa; phylum Mollusca; class Bivalvia; order Lucinida; family Lucinidae; genus Anodontia; species Anodontia alba. The sequence continues at coordinate 57,434,924 of OZ024827.1, read as the reverse complement.
TCATCAATTTGTCATCTGCTGATTTTGCCTGTAGAGTGGTAAAGGCTAGATAACATAAGTTCAGACTGAAAAAAGTATAGGACACAAGCTTTACTTAAAATTATTGATGTCAGGAAGTTACAAATACTGTAACGGAAGATAGGCAATTTATAATAATTGCCTACCTTGGCAATATTGGTAACTTCCTTACACTAGCAAAGCCTGTCACAACGGCTGCAGATGACATTCTAAGAAATTTTTTTTTTTTTTTTTCAGAGAAAACAAGGCTCAATACTACATGTAAATCCTCTACTAAGCAGACAATTTACATGAAATATCAAGAAATATAAAGAACAATAGTGTAAAAACGATAGTGCCTCAAGGGTTAACAAATTGTGTGTGTTTTTTTTCTGTCCAAATATTAGATAATCTATGATAATATCACTGCTGCATATTTCATAGATCTTGTTCTGTCCTGGTTTCCATGGTTGTGTCAGTGTCCTGAAGTTGGAACTCGAATGAATTTCAATAAATAACTGCCACTGTCTACCAAATTAGTTGCAGTCGAGTAACTTCAACGCTTAGCATGCTGAGTAAAATTTTCAGATGAAGTTTTAAAATAGTTTTCTTATATTCACCAGAAAATAAGCTTTGGCATTTCATGGAAATTGTGTCCAGACAATTTGCATGAAATGCCAAATCTTGTTTCTATGAAAAATCAGAAATATGTCCTCAATTTATCATCTGCTAAAATTAGTCCAGAGAGAGTGGTAAAGAAAGGTTAAAATGATATTTTAACCTTATACCTTTTTGCACTTAAACAGCAATAAAAATGCTTTTAATTTTCTCATCTGGATCTACCCTGTTTGCATAGTATCTGTTTTGATCTGCAGGGATGAAAAGGTTACGGTAAACAGAGATACATCTCAACACTCTCCTCCTTTTCAAAGGAAGACCAATCCAGCGGAACAGATCCTTTCCTGGTTTATAAACCCCTCTTCAAAAGGGGGCTATTCTGATCAGAAAATATGTTCCTTCCATTTAGAGTAGCCCTGTGTGAGAAGAGAGGTAATTACTTTCTCGCCAAAGTGGGCTCACGTGGACTCCCGTGGAGATGTATCCAATCAACTTGAATGAACCTGGTCGCTGACATCAAGATCCACAATAGGGAATAATTCCTTACTGCGAACAGCCAAGAAAAAGGCCCTAACCCTAACCCTAACCCTAATCCCTGTCCAGCCCCTACTTACCCCACCCCTAACCCTAACCTATCACTAACCCTAACCCTAGCTGAAAATCATTAGAATTAACCGCAATCCCTAAACTAACCGCAATACTTAGCCACGGCCTCTAACCCTGGCTCCAGCCCAAAACCCTCACCCTGCCGAGCCCAAACCCTAACCCTAGCAACAAAACACTGCAATTAACCGCAACCCCAGAATTAACCCCAAGGTTCAGCCTAAGCCGCTAACCCTAGCCCCAGTCTCTAACACTACCCCTGTCCAGCCTTACTCACACCAGCCCTAACCCCTAAAGCTAACCCTAACCCTAGGTGAAAATCATTATAATTCACGCAACCCCTAAACTAACCGCAACTCTTAGCCACCGCCTCTAACCCTAACCCTAACCTTAACCCTAGCCCCAGCCTCTAACACTAGCCCTGTCCAGCCCCTACTTACCTCAGCCCTAACCCCTAATCCTAACCCTAACCTATCACTAGCCCTAACCCTAGGTAAAAATCATTAGAATTAACCGCAACCCCTAAACTAACCGCAATGCTTAGTCGCCCTGGCCCCAGCCCAAACTCATCACCGTGCCCAGACTAACCCTAACCCTAGCTACAAAACACTGGAATTAACCGCAACCTCAGAAATAACCACAAGGCTCAACAGAAGCACCTAACCCTAGCCCCAGCCTCTAACACTACCAATGTCCAGCCCCTACTCACCCCAGCCCTAACCCCTAACCCTAACCCTAGCTACAAGACATCACATTTCCCGCAACCCCAAAACTAACCGCAACCTTTAGCGACAGTCTCCAACACCCCAAACAAAACAATCAGGGGAATGCATCACTTTAACAAATCAGTAATGCTACATGTGTTTCATTAATGTTTTATTTGCAACAAATTTCACATGCAAATGAGCTAACAAATCAGAAATGCAGCAGTAATGCAACACTGTAACAAAGCAGTAATGCAACATGGAAAATAAAACATAAAATCCATAAGGAGCTTAATTCAATTCACACAGCATGATGTGTCTTTTAGTCCCAAACAACCCTTGAACAGGGCACATCAGTTGTAAATGAGTGATGTAATTTAGAAAGGAACTGTTTTGACTCTATTGTTTTTTTTAAGATGGGTGGGGAATAGTATACAACTTTATAACATTAATTTTCCAATTAAATCTTGGCACATGTGAAGTCATATGGCTAGGACAAATATGTTAAAATATCATACACATATAACTGTTATTAGAAAAAAATTATCCTTCGAACAACTAAAAATCACAAATTTTAAAGAAATAAACAATGACTCCTTGCAATTGCTTTCATTTATTTCCCTCCAAATTTGTAAGGTCAGGAAGTGAGTCATTTGTTCACTGAGCATGTGCAGGCTAATAATACAGTAATGCAACACTAAAATTTAAATTTTCAGGAAATGGATCACATATGTTATCACTTGTGACCAGATTCTAACAAAACATTAATGCAACACAGATTAAAGCCATGCTGTTGAAATCACAATTATAAGTATATACATGTACTGAAATGCAGCAACATGGAAGAAATAAATTAAGTGAATGCCAAAGCATGCTTGTAACACATTTGATTTCTGTTCTTGATTTTCTATAATGGATAAGCTTGAAGTATGAATACTTTTTAAGCCAGGAAACCTAGTAATGAGAAAGAAACTAACCATTTTAATCCTTTTCAGGTCAAGTTGATGCCCAGTTCTAGAATTTTATACACAAAGCAACAAGTACTTATTACACAATTCTGAAACTCAGATAAAAAAAAAACTCACTGGATTTAGTTTATATATATATATATATATATATATATATATATATATATATATATATATATATATATATATATATATATATATATATATATATATATATATATACATATACTAGCGGAAAAAAGAAACGCAAGTATTAATTCTGGGGTTGTATTTTTAAAGAAAATTGTGGATTTCATTTGATTGTTTAATTTTTTTAATTCTTTATTTCATTTTCTGTTAAATGCTATTGGTTTAGTGTCGTATAGCAGACGACGTTTGCAATAAATAGCGTTAAACACAGACACCCAACGTTATTGAATAATGGGTATCAATAGCGCGTGTGTCCACCACGGGCTGCTGTCGCGGCTCTCACTCTTCTAACCATAGACCCGACTAAGTTGTCAATGGTCCTTTGAGGGATATTATTCCACTCTTGAATAAGAGCTAGCTGGAGCTGTGCGACGTTGTTCGGTACGTTGACGCGCTTCCTGACCCTCCTGTCCAACGCATCCCAAAGGTGCTCGATTGGGTTTAAATCTGGACTGTATGGGGGCAAATCGAGCACTTGGACATTATTCTGGTTGAGGAAGTCGCGACAAACCCTGGCAACATGCGGTCTCGCGTTGTCATGCTGAAACGTGAGATTATGAGCATTGACAATCGGGAGGACGTGAGGCATAAGCACCTGATCCCGATAGCGTACGGCTGTAAGATTACCCTGAATAACCACTAGGGGCGTTTTCACCCCATGAGAAATCCCACCCCAAACCATTACGGACCCCCCTCCCCCAAATCTGTCGACTTCTCGTACGCAAGCGTCAGAATATCGCTCACCAAGACGTCGATACACTCGTTGTCGCCTATCTGACCGCTGAAGCGAAAATCGCGACTCATCGCTGAACATTACACGCCGCCAGTCAGCCAGTCGAAACCGATTTGGTGCATGGGCACGCAGCCATTGCATGCGGCGTTGACGTCGCCTGGGCGTAAGGTTCGGGCCCACGTAAGGACGGCGTGGACGTAAATCGAACTCTCGCAAGCGATTTCTGACTGTCCTTGGACACACACGACGGCCATGTGTTCCGATAACCTCTTGCGGTCTCTGTCGCCGTCCTTAACCTGTTACGAAGGTGTACAAGACGTATACGTCTATCTTGACGTTGCGTCGTAACGCGCGGACGTCCGCTCCTAGGACGGTCAGTTCACCTACCGGTAGCTCTAAGACGCTGAACTAAGCGCGATATCGTCTACTCGTGCACCCCAAATTGCTGCGCGACGTCACCTTGCGACCGACCCTGCAAACTTAGAGCAATAGCTCTACCCTATCCAGTTGCGATAAGCGTACCATTTCTCTCAACAAACTCAAACAACAAACGTTTTGTGCAACCGATACGAATGGAACGAAAGTTCGATTTGGTAATGTGTTACACTACCCGTGCAGCACGGATATAACGAAATTTAGGAACAACGATATTGTGCAGCCTGTGTTCACGCTTCAGTGATTTTGTGTGATCCATACACGGGGAAGTACACTAATGTCACCAAATACAGAAAACTAGATCAGTTTGTTCACAAACAAACTTTCAGTATTTAAAATTTTGAACTTGCGTTTCTTTTTCCCCAAGTATATATATATATACATATATATATATATATGTGTGTGTGTGTGTGTGTGTGTGTGTGTGTGTGTGTGTGTGTGTGTGTGTGTGTGTGTGTGTGTGTGTGTTCCATTATTTGTTATGTCTAGTCGATTTTAAATATTAATTAAGTTCGCAAATAAAGACTGATTTTAATAAGAAACTAAAACAAAAACGTTTCAGTTTAATTTCAAGTAGTCCAACATTAGAAAAATCCTACAAATTTGCTGGTAAGTCAACGAAACAGTCTTGCCTCACAGTGAGAAAAGTTTAAGACCAATAAAACATTAATTCTACACTGTACAAAAAATTCTGAGTTAAATGAATCTGAAATAACGCACTGATTCAAAAACAAAGTTAAATTCAACATTAATGCAACACCTTCAAAAAGTTAAAGTGAAATGATACAGTAATGCTACATTGTAATGTATTTATGTTGCATTAGTATCACGTTTAGCCCTAAGACCTCATACACTTTAACAAATCACTATTTTGTGTTGTATTTATGTTGCATTGATGGTGCATTCATGATTTACTAAGAATTATTTTTGTTTGGGACTAGTCCCAGCCCCTAACACTTACCCTGTCAAGCCCCTACTACCCTAGCCCTAACCCCTAACCCTAACCTATCACTAACCCTAACTCTAACCCTAGGTACAAAACAGTAAAAGTAACGGCAACCCCAAAACTAACCGCAAGTCTTAGACACACCATCTCACGCTAGCCCCAGCCGAAACACTCACCCTGCATTGCCTCTGGGTTGGGGCTACCCTAACCCTAGGTTTATCCTAACCTTAACCCTAACCCTAGTTGAAAGAGATCAAAATTAACCGCAACCCCAAAACTTACCACAACCTTTAGCTACAGCCTCCAACCTTAGCCCCAGCCCCTAACATTAACCCTGTCAAGCCCCTACTACCCTAGCCCTAATCCCTAACCCTAATATAACCTACCTATTACTAACCCTAAACCCTAGCCCTAGGTACGAAACATTACAATCAATCGCAATCCCAAAACTAACCGCGTCTCAGACACACCCTCTCACCCTAGCCCCAGCCGTAAAGACTCTCCCTGCCTAGCCCCAGTGTTGGGGCTACCCTAACGCTAAAGTTCCACTAACCCTTAACCTAACCCTAGCTAGAAGACATCAGAATTAACCGCAACCCAAAAACTAACCGCAACTTTTAGCGGCAGCCTCCAACCCTAGTCCCAGCCGCTAACACTAACCCTGTCAAACCCTTACTACCCTAGCCTCAAACCCTAACCTTTACCCTAACCCTAATCCTAATCCATCACTTACACTAGCCCTAACCCTAGCTACGAAACATTAGAATTAACCGCAATCCAAAAAGTAACCGCAAGTCTTAGACACACATTCTCACCCTAGCCTCAGTCCTAAACACTCACCATGCATAGCCCCTGGGGTGGGGCTACCCTAACCCTAGAGTCTCCCCGTACTTTACCATAGTGCAGATTATATTTCATTTCCTTTGGGATTATTGGAACCATTGTGGCATATTTGAAAATGGAGTTCTGCTCGTAAACGCTAGAGGGCGTAAGCAGTGTTGCAAACTTCATTACTGCTTATAAAGAGACTCAATAAAACCGAAACTCCTATTTTCTAATCTGTAGAGTGTTTTTTGTTTCCAAAGGCAATCTTTTTGACGTTTATTTACCCTAACCCTAACACCAACCCTAGCTACAAGGCATCAGAATTAACCGCAACCCCAAAACTAACCGCAACATTTAGCGGCAGCCTCCAACCCTAGCCCCAGCCCCTAGCACTAGCCCTGTCAAGCCCCTTCTAGCCTAGCCCTAACCCTAACGTATCACTAGCCCTAACCCTAGGTACAAAACATTACAATTAATCGCAACCCCAAAACTAACCGCAACCCCAAAACTAACCGCAACCTTCAGCGGCAGACTCTAACCCTAGACCCAGCCTCTACACTAACCCTGTCCAGCCCCTGCAAACCCTAGCCCTAACCCCTAACCCTAACCTATCACTAACCCTAACCCTACTCCTAGCTACAAAACATTAGAACTAACCGCAACCCCTAAACTAAACGCAACACAGCCGCAGCCTCTAACCCTAGCCCTAGCTCCTAACCCTAACCCTGTCTAGCCCCTACTAACCCTTACCCAAACCCCTAACACTACTAACCCTAACTCGTACACCTAACATCACCCCAGGCTAGGCGCAACTGCCCGATTGAGATTTACCCTAACCGTAACTCTTAGCTGCTGCCACAAAACTCTTTCCCTAACCCTGACCTAATCTAACCATATTTAACCCTAAACCTAATTCTAACACTCAGAGATCCCTTACCTACTCATATGTAATAATGAGACTAACTGGACAATTACACAGCACCGTTACCCTAACCCTGAATATTACGCGTGCAGTTAAGACACATCCGTCAATTCAGAGGTCGAAACCACTCTTAAGAGTAAGCGTAATGGGGACCCCCATGTTTTTCAAAAAAATGAATTACTCCCGGGGCTTCCCCGCTGCTTCAGCGATATTCAGACCGAACAAGCCGTGGGGGGGGGGGGGGGGGGACGGGGGGGGGACGGGGGGGGACGGGGGGGGAGGGGGGATGGTAGGCACACCTGAGGCTTCCCCGCTTCTTAAGCGTTGTTGAGAGCGGGCACACTGGGTCTTTTCAACCCAATTTCGGACACTTTAGTTTTGAAGAAAATGCGAACTTAGTCGTTTTTCGGTTGTGTGCTTAATTCGGGGCGATTTTGGACTCCGGGGACTTCCCCGCTACTTTAGCGCTATTGAGCCCGTACAGGCCTGGTGGCGACACGCTCGGGGCTTCCCCGCTACTTGAGCGATGTTGAGATAGGCGCACTGGGTATTTTTTTTTTTTTTTAAATTGTGTGTGGTTAATTCAGAGCAAGTTTGGATTTGGTTTATTTTGGAATAAAATGCGAACTTTGTCGTTTTTGGTGTGGTTACTTCTGGGCGGTTTTGGACTCCCGGGACTTCCCAGCTGCTTCAGCGCCATTGAGCCTGACATGCCAGGCGGGGGACACTCCCGGGGCTTCCCCGTTTCTTGAGCGATGTTGAGACCGGGTACGTTGGGTCTTCAACCCAATTTCGGGGCGATTTTGGACTTCCCCGCTGCTTTAGCGCTATTGAGCCCGTCCAGGCCTGGTGGCGACACGCTACTTGAGCGATGTTTAGACCGGGCGCACTGGATTTTTTTAAATCAATTTTGGTATGTGAGGTTAATTCATAGCAAATATGGACTTGTTTTATTTTGGCATAAATGCAAACGTAGTCGTTTTTTGGTGTGGTTACTTCTGGGTGATTTTGGACTCCCGGGACTTCCCTGCTGCTTGAGCGACATTGAGCCCGGACAGGCCAGGCTGAGGCATTTTCGGGGCTTCACAGCTTCTTGCGCGATGTTGAGACCGGGAATATGCTGAATCCTGAACCAGTCGCTGAATAATACCCTGGGCATTTTTTAATAATATGCTGAATACTGAACCAGACTCTGAATAATACCATGGACAATTTTTAATAATACGCTGAATCCTGAACCAGACGCTGAATAATACTTTGGACATTTTTTAATGCGTTGAAACCTGAACCAGACGCTGCAGGTCGTATTTTGAATAATACCTGAATATTGAACCAGACGCTGAATAATACCCTGGGCATTTTTTAATAACACGCTGAATCCTGAACCAGACGCTGCAGGTCGCATTTTGAATAATACCCTGAATACTGAACCAGACGCTGAATAATACCCCGGACATTTTTTAATAACACGCTGAATCCTGAACCAGACGCTGCATGACGTATTTTGAATAATACCCTGAATACCGAACCAGACACTGAATAAAATCCTGGACATTTTTAATAATACGCTGAATCCTGAACCAAACGCTGCACTTCGTATTTTGAATAATACCCTGAACCACACGCTGAATAATACCCTGGACATTTTTTAATAATATGCTGAATACTGAAGCAGACGCAGCAGGTCGTATTTTGAATATTACCCTGAATACTGATCCAGACGCTGAATAATACCGTGGACATTTTTATACTTCCGACATACGAAGTATGTGGGGGTATATAGTTTTCGCTTTTCCGTTCGTTCGTTCTTTCGTTCGTTCGTCTTTCCGTCTCAGGGTCAAAGTGTTTGCATTAAAGTTTATAAGACCTCATATTTTGAAGACCCTTTGATGGATTTCATTTATGTTTTTATCAGCACCATGATGGATTTCATTTAAGTTTTTATCAGCACCATCCCCATCCCGGGGTGACCTTGGGGTCAAGGTCACGGACTCAGAATTTTCATAAAAAAGTCAAAGTTTTTTTGTGTTTAAGTTTATATAGCTATATTATCAAGACCCTTGAGGATTTTTATTTATATTTGACTTGTTGGTAAATATCGGCCTAGAGTCTTACTAAGCATGATCCCCAACCCGGGTGTGACCGTGGTCAAGGTCACGAACTTAGAATTTTCATATAAATGTAAAACATTTTGCGTTTAAGTTTATATAGCCATATCATCAAGACCTGTTTTTAAATTTCATTATCCCCTAACTGAAAGGTTGAGCGGATATAGCTATCAGCAAGGAATCTGTTCGTCTGTCCGTCCATCCGTTGAAGCATTATTCGTTCATACTTTATTTTTGTCTTAGGGTCAAAGTTTTTACGTTAAAGTTTATAAGACCTCATATTTTGAAGACCCTTTGCTGGATTTCATTTATATTAAGCATGATGGTAGATATAGGTCGAAAGTTTTTATCAGCACCATCCCCACCCCGGGGTGACCTTGGGGTCAAGGTCACAGACTTAGAATTTTTATAAAAAGTCAAAGTTTTTTGTGTTTATGTTTATGTAGCTATATCATCAAGACCCTTGAGGAATTTCATTTATATTTGACAGATATCGGCCTACAGTCTTACTCAGCATGATCATCACCCCGGGTGTGACAGAGGTCAAGGCCACGAACTTAGAATTTTCATATAAAAGTAAAAAATTTTGCGTTAAAGTTTATATAGCCATATCATCAAGACTTTTTGTTAAATTTCATTATCCCCTAACTGAAAGGTTGAGCGGATATAGCTATCAGCAAGGAATCTGTTCCTCTGTCCGTCCGTCCGTTGAAGCATTATTCGTTCATACTTTATTTTTGTCTTAGGGTCAAAGTTTTTACGTTAAAGTTTATAAGACCTTATATTATGAAGACCCTTGGATGGATTTCATTCATATTTGGCCTGATGGTAGATATAGGGCTTAAGTTTTTATCAGCACGACCCCTATCCCGGAGGATAACCTTGGGGTCAAGGTCACGCTTAGAATTTTCATAAATAAGTCAAAATTTTTGTGTTTATATATATAGCTATACCATCAAGACCCTTTGAGGAATTTCATTTATATTATACAGGTTGGTAGATATAGGTCTAGAGTTTTACTCAGCATCATCACCATCCCGAGGTATGGCCTCCTGCTGAGAGGTTTAGGAGATATAGCTATCAGCATGGAATCCATCCGTCCATCCATCCATCTGTCTGTCCATAAACACATTATTGTGCACCCCATAACTCCTAACTACCCTTTGAGCTATTTTCAGGAAACTGTCAGGTTGTAAAGGACATTTGGTAGGGGTGTCAGGTACAAGAAAGACAACTGTAACTGACTTGGTCCATGAGTTATTTCCCCTTGTCTCCAGAATTGTTAACATTTTGTGCGAACCATAACTTTAAAACACGTTAAGATATTTTCATGATACTTCACCAGTATGTAGAGGACATTGAGTAGGCATATCACATTCAATAATGACACTCTAACTGACTCCATTCTGCAGTTTTCTCCCTTGGTTATTTAAATCTTGTGCGGGCAATAACTCTAAAAATTCTTTAAGATATTTTTGTGATACTTTACTGATATGTAGAGGGCATTGAGTAGGCAGGTCACCTTAAAATTTTCATTAAAATTTATATAGCTACATTATGAAGACCCTTTTGTTGGTTTCATTAATATTAAGCATGATTGTATATATAGGTCTAAAGGTTTTCTCGGCATCATTCCCAAGCTGGGGCATGGCTTTTAAGTCAAGGTCACAGACTTTTCATACAAATGTCATTTTTGCTTATATTATAAAGACTGATTGATTTCACTGGTATATGGTGATAGTTATAGGGCTAAAGTTTTATTCAGCTCAATCCCTGCACCTGTGCCTGACCCTTGAGGTCAAGGGCTTCATATTATGAGTGATTGAATTTTTCACTGTTATAACATATAGCATACAACTGCCATCTCCAGAGTCAAAGCTACATACTTTGTGCTCTTTAAAAAGTGGCGGTAGCACTGGTCGGGGGTATACGTGCCCCACTGGGCACTTTGTCTAGTTCAACAATACGCTGAATCCTGAACCAGACGCTGTATAATACCTGGACATCTTTGACTAATACGCTGAATTGTGCAAAAGACTCTGAATAATACCCGGGACATTTTTTAATAATAAGCTGAATCCTGAACCATACGCTGAAAAATACCCTGAAAATTTTTAAAAAATACGCTGAATCCTGAAAAAGACTCTGAATAATACCCTGCACATTTTCTAATAATACACTGAATACTGAATCATACGCTGAATAATATCCTGGATATTTTTAATAATACGCTGAATCCTGAACCAGACGCAGCAGGTCGCATTTTGAATAATACCCTGAATACTGCACCAGACGTTGCATAATACCCTGGACATTTTTAATAATACGCTGAATCCTGCACCAGATGCTGCAGATCGTATTTTGAATAATACCTTGAATCGGAAACCTGACGCTGAATAATACCCTGGGCATTTTTGAATAATACGCTGGATTCTGAACCAGACGCTGCAGATTGTATTTTGAATAATACCCTTAATACTGGACAAGACGCTGAATAATACCTGGACATTTTTTAATAATACGCTGAATACTGAACCAGACGCTGCAGGTCATATTTTGAATAATACCCTGAATACTGAACCAGACGCTGAATAATACCCTGGACATTTTTGAATAATACGCTGAATCCTGAACCAGACACTGAGATCGTATTTTGAATAATACCCTGAATACTGACCCAGAGGCTCAATAATACCCTGGACATTTTGAATAATACGCTGAACCCTGAACCAGACGCTGCAGGTCGTATTTTGAATAATACCCTGAATACGCAACCAGACGCTGAATAATACCTTGGACATTTTTTAATAATACGCTGAATCCTGAACCTGACGCTGCTGGTCGTATTTTGAATAATACCCTGAATACTGAACCAGACGCTGAATAATACCCTGGACATTTTTTGAATAAAACGCTGAATGCTGAACCAGCCGCTGGAGGTCGTTTTTTGAATAAAACCCTGAATACTGAACCAGACGCTGAATAATACCTTAGACATTTTTTAATAATACGCTGAATCCTGGACCAGACGCTGCAGGTCGTATTTTTATTAATACCCTGAATACTGAACCAGACGCTGAATAATACCCTGGACATTTTTTAATAATACGCTGAATCCTGAACAAGACGCTGCAGGTCGTATTTTGAATAATATCCTGAATCGTGAAGTAGACGCTGAATAAGACCCTGGACATTTTTTAATGACATGCTGATTCCTGAACCAGACGCTGCAGGTCGTATTTTGAATAATACCCTGAATCGTGACGTAGACGCTGAATAATACCATGGACATTTTTAAATAATACGCTGAATCCTGAACCAGACGCTGCAGGTCGTAGTTTGAATAATACCCTGAATACTGAACCAGACGCTGTATAAAACCCTTGACATTTTTTATTAATACGCTGAATCCTGAACCAGACGCGACCGGTCGTATTTTGAATAATACCCTGAATACTGAACCAGAGGTTGAATAATACCCAGGACATTTTTTAATAATACGCTGAATCCTGAACCAGACGCTGCAGGTCGTATTTTGAATAATACCCTGAATACTCAACCAGACGCTGAATAATACCCTGGACATTTATTAATGATACGCTGAATCCTGAACCAGACACTGAGGTCGTATTTTTAATAATACCCTGAATACTGACCCAGATGCTGAATAATACCCTGGACATTTTGAATAATACGCTGAACCCTGAACCAGACGCTGCAGGTCGTATTTGAAATAATACCCTGAATACTCAACCAGACGCTGAATAATACCTTAGACATTTTTTAATAATACGCTGAATCCTGAACCAGACGCGGCTGGTCGTATTTTAAATAATACCCTGAATACTGAACCAGACGCTGAATAATACCCTGGACATTTTTTAATAATACGCTGAATCCTGAACCAGACGCTGCAGGTCGTATTTTGAATAATACCCTGAATACTGAACCGGACGCTGAATAATACCCCGGACATTTTTTAATAATACGCTGAATCCTGAACCAGAAGCAGCAGGTCGTATTTTGAATAATACCCTGAATACTGAATCAGACGCTGAATAATACCCTGGACATTTTTGAATAATACGCTGAATCCTGAACCAGACGCTGCACGTCGTATTTTGAATAATACGCTGAATACTGAACCAGACGCTGAATAATACCCTGGACATTTTTTAATAATACGCTGAATCCTGAACCAGAAGCTGCAGGTCGTATTTGGAATTATAGCATGAATACTGAACAAGACGCTGAATAATACCCTGGACATTTTTTTAATAATACGCTGAATCCTAAATCAGACGCTGCATGTCGTATTTTGAATAATACCCTGTATACTGAACCAGACGCTGAATAATACCCTGGACATTTTTTAATAATACGCTGAATCCTGAACCAGACGCTTGAATAATACCCTGAATACTGAACCAGACGTTGAATAATACGGTGGACATTTTTTAATAATACGCTGAATCCTAAACCAGAAGCTGCAGGTCGTATTTGGAATAATACCCTGAAAACTGAACCAGACGCTGAATAATACACTGGACATTTTTTTAATAATACGCCGAATCCTGAATCAGAGGCTGCAGGTCGTATTTTGAATAATACTCTGAATACTGAAGCAGACGCTGAATAATACCTTGGACATTTTAGAATAATACGCTGGATTCTGAACCAGACGCTGCAGGTCGTATTTTGAATAATACCCTGAATACTGAACCAGACGTTGAATAATACGCTGGACATTTTTAAATAATACGCTGAATCCTAAACCAGAAGCTGCAGGTCGTATTTGGAATAATTCCCTGAATACTGAACCAGACGCTGAAAAATACCCTGGATATTTTTTAAATAATACGCTGAATCTTGAACCAGACGCTGCAGGTCGTATTTTGAATAATACCCTGAATACTGAACCAGACGCTGAATAATACCCTGGACATTTTTTAATAATACGCTGAATCCTGAACCAGACACTGAGGTCGTATTTTGAATAATACCCTTAATACAGACCCAGAGGCTGAAGAATACCCTGGACATTTTGAATAATACGCTGAACCCTGAACCAGACGCTGCAGGTCATATTTTGAATAATACCCTGAATACTCAACCAGACGCTGAATAATACCTTAGACATTTTCTAATAATACGCTGAATCCTGAACAAGACGCTGCTGGTCGTATTTTAAATAATACCCTGAATACTGAACCAGACGCTGAATAATACCCTGGACATTTTCGAATAATACGCTGAATCCTGAAACAGACGCTGCAAGTCGTATTTTGAATAATACCCTGAATACTGAACCAGACGCTGAATAATACCCTGGACATTTTTTAATAATACGCTGAATCCTGAACCAGACGCTGCAGGTCGTATTTTGAATAATACCCTGAATACTGAACCAGACGCTGAATAATACCCTGGACATTTTTTAATAATACGCTGAATCCTGAACCAGACGCTGCAGGTCGTATTTTGAATAATACCCTGAATACTGAACCTGACGCTGTATAATACCCTTGACATTTTTTAATAATAAACTGCATCCTGAACCAGACGCGGCCGATCGTATTTTGAATAATACCCTGCATACGGAACCAGACGCTGAATAATACCCTGGACATTTTTTTAATAATACGCTGAATCTTGAACCAGACGCTGCAGGTCATATTTTGAATAATACCCTGAATACTGAACCAGACGCTGAATAATACCCTGGACATTTTTGAATAATACGCTGAATCCTGAACCAGACACTGAGGTCGTATTTTGAATAATACCCTGAATACTGACCCAGAGGCTGAATAATACCCTGGACAGTTTGAATAATACGCTGAATCCTGAACCAGACGCTACAGGTCGTATTTTGATTAACATCCTGAATACTGAACCAGACGCTGATTATTACCCTGGACATTTTTTAATAATACGCTGAATCCTGAACAAGACGCTGCAGGTCGTATTTTGAATAATACCCTGAATCGTGAAGAAGACGCTGAATAATACCCTAGACATTTTTTAATAATACGCTGAATCCTGAACCAGACGCTGCAGGTCGTATTTTAGATAATACCCTGAATCGTGAAGAAGACGCTGAATAATACCCTGGACAATTTTTAATAATACGCTGAATCCTGAACCAAACGCTGCAGGTCGTATTTTGAATAATACCCTGAATACTGAACCAGACGCTGTATAATACCCTTGACATTTTTTTAATAATACGCTGAATCTTGAACCAGACGCTGCAGGTCATATTTTGAATAATACCCTGAATACTGAACCAGACGCTGAATAATACCCTGGCCGTTTTTCAGTAATACGCTGAATCCTGAACCAGACGCTGCAGGTCGTATTTTGAATAATACCCTGAATACTGAACCAGACGCTGAATAATACCCTGGACATTTTGTAATAATACGCTGAATCCTGAACCAGAAGCTGCACATCGTATTTTGAATAATACCCTGAATACTGAACCAGACGCTTAATAATACCCTGTGCATTTTGAGTAATACGCTGAATCCTGAATCAGAAGCTGCAGGTCGTATTTTGAATAATACCCTGAATACTAAACCAGACGCTGTATAATACCAGGGACATTTTTTAATAATACACTGAATCATTAACCAGAGGCGGCAGTCGTATTTTGAATAATACCCTGAATACTGAATCAGACGCTGAATAATACCCTGGACATTTTTTAATAATACGCTGAATCCTGAACCAGACGCTGCATGTCGTATTTTGAATAATACCCTGAATACTGAACCAAACGCTGAATAATACCCTGGACATTTTTTAATAATACATTGAATCCTGAACCAGAAGCTGCAGGTCGTATTTTGAATAATACCCTGAATACTGAATCAGACGCTGAATAATACCCTGGACATTTTTTAATAATACGCTGAATCCTGAACCAGACGCTGCACGTCGTATTTTGAATAATACGCTGAATACTGAACCAGACGCTGAATAATACCCTGGACATTTTTTAATAATACGCTGAATCCTGAACCAGAAGCTATAGGTCGTATTTGGAATAATTCCCTGAATACTGAACCAGACGCTGAATAATACCCTGGACATTTTTTAATAATACGCTGAATCCTGAATCAGACACTGCAGGTCGTATTTTGAATAATACCCTGAATACTGAACCAGACGCTGAATAATATCCTGGACATTTTTTAATAATACGCTGAATCCTGAACCAGACGCTTTGAATAATACCCTGAATACTGAACCAGACGTTGAATAATACCCTGGACATTTTTTAATAATACGCTGAATCCTAAACCAGTAGCTGCAGGTCGTATTTGGAATAATACCCTAAATACTAAACCAGACGCTGAATAATACACTGGACATTTTTTTAATAATACGCTGAATCCTGAATCAGACGCTGCATGTCGTAGTTTGAATAATACTCTGAATACTGAACCAGACGCTGAATAATACCCTGGACATTTTTTAATAATACGCTGAATCCTGAACCAGACGCTGCAGGTCGTATTTTGAATAATACCCTGAATACTGAACCAGACGTTGAATAAAACCCTGGACATTTTTTAATAATACGCTGAATCCTGAACCAGACGCTGCAGGTCGTATTTTGAATAATATCCTGAATCGTGAACCAGACGCTGAATAATATCCTTGACATTTTTGAATAATATGCTGAATCCTGAACCAGACGCTGCAGGTCGTATTTTGAATAATACCCTGAATACTGAACCAGACGCTGAATCCTGAACCATGAATAATGAACCGTGAACCAGATGCTAACTTTACGCTCGTGGGCTTTTCACTGTAATCGGTTTTTGCTTTTTCATGTCCAACATCTGTATAGTTCAGATAAATTTGGTTCTACCTTTGATTGCAATGGTCTGTATACCCACTAGTTTCCTTTTTTGACAAAATCATAAAAAGCAAACATGCAGATACCAAGGAAAGGTAACAATCACGAAATACAGCCCTTCATGCCACCGGATAAGGGTTGAATGACATATGGCATAAAACGACAAAATAAAATTATCACTTCATCGAACACTCAAAGCGAGAAGACACTACATCGGAAATACCACTTTGGAACGGTCAGTAACACAGATGTGTATGAAACACCGCAAACTATATTTCTGCTATATGAAAGTGTCGATGAAACCTAGAATTTGCGTCATGTGTTGCCAAGGGTAGCCTTCATATATTTTCTTTGCCTTTACAGCAGCTGGTGTTAACTGCTGTGTGGCGGCCGTAAACTCTCTCCCCGTACTTCATCATAGTGCCGTTTTTATTTTCATTTTCCACGGGATCACTGAACCCATTCTGATATATTAAAAAATCGAGTTCCACTTAAACCAGTGCTGTGTGTGTTTGTGGAGTGTGTGTGTGTGGGGGGGGGTGGGGGGGTGGGGGGTGGGGGGGTCAGGGAGGCGGGGCGGGGAGCTAGCTTTTGCAGCTATGAAAACCATTTGCTGCCATATGAAGAGTCTCAGTGAAAACGACTCCAATTTTCGTTGTGCCATATGTTCGATTGTTTTAAGGGCAGCCTTTATTGGAAAGGTCCCTCAGGACCTTTTCACAGGATTCACTTTGAAAAAGAGCATTTCGCTCCAGTGCGAACTACTTCACATAATTTACTAATAACGTTCATTCTTGGCTTGAGGAAATAAACGTAAACCAGTCCAAAATTGGAAGGGATATTTCAATATTCTCTGATATCACTGCGGTGTGTATGTTAGCCGAAATTTGCTGAAATAAACCCAAACGCAAGTTACTATCCATTAAGTATTAGCTATCAAAATTAGCTTTGGTAATATTCAGCACGCAAGTTTAAGCTTTTCGAAAGACTTTCCAATCAGCAATTACTGATGAGCTACAAATGCACACCTCTGATAGGGGAAGTTAACCGAGAGATTTGGACGGTTTTCAGACCTTCTACTAACTTACAGTTTCGCGTCTACCTTACAGTTTCGCGGCTAGAGGTTTCGCACCTTTCCGGAAGATGTTTCACTACTTCGTTGTTTTCGCATCTTTTTCGTGCTGGAGATTTCGCCAACCGGAAGGTTTTGCACCTTTTTGGCTCGACGAGCATTTTTCGGCATTGAGTGTTTATAAATAAAGCGTGCCGAGCGAAACGGGGTGGTGTAAATATATACCGTAATTACCGCTATTGATCGGACAAACAGATCTGAACAAATTGCGCTGATCAAGATAAAAACATAATTTTTTTATTCTTCTTAAACTGTGATAACACTGTCGGGCCCAGATCAGATTTAAACACTAATTACCGGAAATAATCGTAGAAATAGGCCTGAGTAAAGAGTATGTACCCAGATCAGACCACACCGTTTTCTTCGCATACTTTATATACTATTGTCGACTCAGGTCAGATCAGGAGCAGTGCTTACATAAACCAAGGTATTTTTTTTTTTTTTTTTTTTTTTTTTTTTTTTTGAAAACTATTCTAATAAAAACTTAAACCTAGATGTAGATCTAAGCCAGATTAGACTGTTTGTTTTTGTGCTATTTATTTAAGTATAACTCTAAGTCATATGAAGAGTGCAGCAGTTATTACCGTGCATATTTCACGGAGAAAACAGGCCTAAGCAAACACTTAGACCCATATCAGACCAGACTGCTTTTGTTTCTTTTTATTCAGTGCCCAACATTGTAGACTCAGAGCATTTTAGAAGCACACTGATCAACGTCTGAACTGTTGCTGTTCCACCAAGTCAACTTTAACAATAGCTAATTACAAATGCAATAGCTAATCACAAAGCCTACTGTAATTACCGTAAATTAATAAACAAAACATGTCCTGATCATCTGCAATTCCCACCTTATAACATTTCTCCAAATACCATGCTCAAACTGTGATACATCTTTTAGTTCCACTAATTTCTGTTTTGACTGGAATGTTGAGGCCTTTCAGTGTCAGTAGAAGTGAGATAATTAAGCTCAAATTTCCATACAGATTATTGCGGATAATTAAGTGCTATAACAGGTGGTATGCAAACTATAGATATTAAATTCCCAGGTAATTTTTCTTCATATGCTAAAATAAAGTTTATGAATGAACATGTCTTTAAAATGATTAAGCATGGCAATATACCATAATACACAATCATATTGGTAAAATAGTGCAATTCAGTAAATTTTGTTTTGTTTTACCATAAACTTTTCATACTTATGTGGTTGTTTTGGTAACAGTACTTGGGGCCTATTTGGCCTAGGGCAATTTTAGTAGGGACAATTTTGGTCTAGGGCCGTTTCGTCTGCAAATTTATTTTTAGATATATTATAATATGCTTTTCTAATGTATATAGTATATATATTAAACATTTGAAAGTACTCATCGAAGTACATTTTTAAACTACTTTTATCATATTGTAGCGAAAACGTACATTATATAAGAAGTGAAACCTCTTTCCCCGAAAGTGTATAAGGTGAAAAACTACACAGATGGCGAACTTGCAATTTGAGACACCTTCTTAAAGCATTTGAACATCTCAGTAGTTTCAAAAGCAACAACAGGAGGTACAATAGTGATATTCTAGTGACATCTTCAGATATAGTTCATTTCGGTCAGTTTCAATAATCTTGTTTCTTTTCTGTCCGTTTGTGTAAATTAAAACCACGTTTGGTAAAATAACCGTGTTGTATCTAAACAAAACAATGTATAGATTATATAGACAATAACCTTTTATGGTCATTTTTCTATATGATCTACACATTTGCATTTGGAAACAACATTATTGGTCCATCTGTGAACTGTCTTATATCCGTAACTGTGCTGTGACGAACCCTATTATAAAGGCTTGAAATATTTTCTTATTTTTTCCCTGCAAATAGTCTTTGGCTTTTTATGCAAATCTACATAGCCTTTTTAAAAAAAAAAAAAAAAATACAGTTATTTGGCTAGTTCCGGGTGTGGCTAGTTATGGTATGCTCCATAACGATTTCCAAATAACTGGCTGAACAAAACTTGATTCTTTGGCTAATACAGAGTACTATCCTCTCTTGAAATACCTAACTAAAGAATTTGTCATTCGCCTTTGGTTATCTGACGTTGCGATGACTGAGTACACCACTGACTTGGCTAGTTCCGAATAATTTTGCTAGTTCCGAATAATGAATGAGGGATCTGTAAACAAATCCGTCGGATAATGCAACAGCCTCTATATATTACTTTATTAACTTGTATTATGTGTTACGGAGAAAATTAATTCAATATAAAGACATTCGTCACAAAGAGACAGGTTCACAAAGACCTTAAAACCGGCCCTTTAAGCCAAAATCGCATAATTCAGGGCGTAGCGATTTTTCGGCATGTACACCCTCCGTACTGCAAGATTTAGCTCCTATTTTCTTGATTTAATAATCTTTCCATTGTCAAATGTTTCAGTGAGGTTTAAGAAGCTGCAAGGAGTATGCGCCCCCTTCTGAAGCCCGAAAATACAATGCTTGCAGTGAAATTATGTGTTTCCATTGTTAATTAATCCAATTGTAGCTGTTGTTTAGCGCCGCGTGATGCCCCTAAAAGTCTCCACGTACTCCGTCAAAATGCAAATAATATAAGCGACGACACGAGGAAAACTGTCTTTGAGGTTTTCAGCCAAATAAGACAGACTGGCCTACTCAGCCATAGACTGGCTAACTCAGCCACAGCGCCGGATTAGCTAGTCTTGAAAGTTTTGATAGGTAGTACACTATCTAGACAGCGAACAACAACGGTGCTGATCAGACTTTGCAGAAGCACAAAGTATATGTGTGTCTTTGTTGTTCGCATATTGCATAAAGTAGGTTATCTCATGATTTGCTTCAATCGTCTGCCACGTGTCAGATTCTTTTACATATACTGCATCGATATTTACACACCTTTAAACACAAAGTGTGTTAACACCTAACCTGGAACTGATTAAATCGGATGCACAAATTGGCGATCGATTAATGGTTTAAAACAAGCAGTTTGTTTAAAATCCTTGCAGGGAGCATCTAAGCAGAGGTTGAAAAGTATGTTCCACCCAATAGTTCAACAAAAAATGTTTTAATTGACAGTCTACTTAAAGGATATCTAGGCGAATGTTATTTATACATTTACAAAATTTATGTTAAGCGTAGGGTTTCTAGGGGAAATCGGATCGTGTCGATCAATAATGTTAAATTTCCCATATTTGTTTTCTGATATATAAAGAAGAATAAATAAACAACAGAACCATACCAATTTTTCTTTTCTTTTTTTTTAAATTTGACCGCTGTCGTGTATTTGAGCTAAAGCCTGGAACTGGCCAAATAACTGTATCACCATTTTATCGTCTGCTGTATTTCTGCCGAGAGTGCTAACAATAATGTTGTTTGTCATATTATGTCAGTTATTTTGTTTCTATATGCCACATTTTATATTGTTTATATTGTATTGCAGTCATTACATTGATAAATAAGAGAACAGTTCACTTTCGCTCACCTGATAAAATCAGCTATTGCATGTCTGCAAATGCCATTTAACTTCTTCCAGTATTACTACAGCAACTAGGACACTAATTTGACCATACCATAAAAAGGTCAAAGGTCATCCTAATCTCATTATTTCAACAAATAAATGTATAGGGGCGCAAATTTGACCTTGCCGTAAAAGGGTCATTTGAACAAAATTGGTAGACCTTGAGTGCCCAATGCTATATACCAAAATTCAGCCTCAAATTTTTTGGGGTGCTGGAGAAGAAAATATTAAAGTGTTTTACCATATATGGGCATGAAAGCCCTCTTGTTTAATGTGGCGGAACCATTTGAACTAATCATCAATACCCTTTCGACAGAAGACCCCATGTGAAATCTGGTGAAAATCGCACGAACGGTTTCAGAGAAGACATTTAAAAAATATACAATTTTACATATGTATATAGCCAACGGCAAAGGACAAATTTTGATTGTAACTAAAGTTTTTTTTATATATATAATTTAATCATACACTGAAAGTTTCAGCCATTAGTCTTAAATACATTTTAAGAAAATGACATTTCAATGTTTTCCCCATACAAATATATGGGGCGCAAATTTGACCTTGCTGTAAAAAGGTCAAAGTTCATTCTTCCACAATCATTTGAACAAACTTGGCAACCCTTCAGTCCCCGTGCTTTATGACAAGTTTCAGCCTGAAAGCCTTCTCGGTTCTGGAGAAGAAGATTTTTAAGTCTTTTACCAAATATAGGCACACCATAGACATGTTGTTCAATGGGGCGGAACTATTCAAACCTATTTTTAATACCTAGATTCAGCCTTAAGTTTTGTTGGTTCTGGAAAAAAAGATTTTTAAGTCTTTAAGCATATATGGGCATAGCGGCCACTTTGTTCAATGGCGCAGAACCATTCAAACAAATTGTCAATACCCTTACGACATAAGCCCCCATGTGAAATCTGGTGAAAATTGCTCGAGAGGTTTCAGAAAAGAAGACATTAAATATTGTACAATTATATACATACATACATATATATATATATATATATATATATATATATATATATATATATATATATATATATATATATATATATATATATATATATATATATATATATATATATATAGCCCAGTGGCATGAGCAGATAACCCTCAGGGGACCAAATTTTGATTGTAACTAAAAATTTAAACTACTTTATTCATACATCGTAAGTTTCAGCCATTAGTCTATAATACATTTTGAGAAAACAACATATTCAACATTTTCCCCATACAAATGCATTAAGGCGCAAATTTGACCTTGCCGTAAAAGGGTCAAAGGTCTACCTGCGACCATCATTTGAACAAACTTAGTAGACATTGAGTCCCCAATGCTATATACCAAGATTCAGCTTCAAAGCTTTCTTGGTTCTCGAGAAGAAGATTTTAAGTCTTTTTACCATATATGGGCATCGCGGCCATCTTGTTCAGTGGCGCGGAACCATTCGAACAAATTATCAATACCCTTTCTACAGAAAGCTCCATCTGAAATCTGGTAAACTTTCTCAAGCGGTTTCAGGCAAGACGACAATCCTAGCTATTTTCGATCTAGAGGTCATCCTGTTGCTATAGTGTAAGTTTCAACTCAAATCGCCCAAGGGTTCGGCAAGATATCAAAATTGGTTTTCAAGACGGCGGCTCTGGTGGCCATCTTGGATTTCAGATCAGCAAAATTTTATATTTTATATACCTTTGATCTGCAAGTCATTCTGTTGCTACAGTGTAAGTTTCAACACAAATGGCTTAATGGTTTATGGGCAAACGGCTGTGGTGGCCATTTTGGATTTCCAGTCAACACGATTTTAGCAAATTTATATCAGCTCGTCCGCCTGTTGCTCCATTATAAGTTTTGACTTAATTCACAGAGTGGTTGCGAGGAGATATCAAAAACAAAGATTTTTAAGGTAGCCGCTGTGGTGGCCACCTTGGATTTCCGATCGGCACAATTTTAAATGTTTTCGATCTAGAAGTCATGCTGTTGCTACAACTCAAAATGCCCAACGGTTTGGGAGAAGAATTCAAAAATTGGTTTTCAATATGGCTGCTATGGCGGCCAATTTGGAATTCCAATCAGCACGATTATGATTATTTTTCATCTACACGTCAACTTGTTAGTACAAAACAGATTTTAAACGTACGACCATCATTTTCACAACTTTGGTAGACCTCCCGTTCCCGATGGTTTGTTCAAAGATTCAGCCCCAAGGCATCCTCAGTTCTGGAGAAGAGGTTTTTAAAGGTTTTTACCCTATATGGGCACTGCGGCCATCTTGGTCAACGGACCGCGACCATTTTAGCAATCTATTGTTTCCCCAATCTAAGGAGGCCTCATATGAAATTTGAGCAAAATTGGCTCAGCGGCTTCAGAGGAGAAGTAGTTCGAAAATGTTAACAGACAGACCGATGGACGGGCGGACAACCGAACGGACGACGGACAAACAATGATCTCTATAGCTCATCCTGAGCCTAGCTCAGGTGAACTAAAAACTACTAGGGAAGGTGTAGGAGCTTAAACTAGTTTTACTCACGAAACCTAGCCCGTAGATCTGATGCAGCGTTCGGTCTATGTAAGGGTCCTCTACCCCATCAATGAAAGAGCAAAGAAAACCACATTTAATCACAAACACTATGGTGAAACAAAGCAGTTTCAAAATTTCTATGGCAATCTGCAACCAGAGCTCAAGAAAGCCATGAGTGGGGCAACCATGGTCCCGACCACAGATGTAGATAGGTCAACAAAGTGAGTGGCATTGATGTTTTCCTGAACTATAAATATTACAATGGAAAGAATATACAGTAACCTAAAGGTACGCTGCATGTACAATTTCATTGAAAGTTTGTTTGAGAAACGACGCGTTGAAGAAGAGGAAGCTAAAGAAAAAATGTGTTGCCATGGAAACAAAACTGATTTCTTCATCCAAACAATCTAAGGTGTATGTGATTTTAACCAGGAAAGGTAAAGTGTTTATTATTCCATTGATTTTAATTTGTTACTTGTCAATTATTTTATTGTGCATGACAAGCAGCATTCCAATTACCTAGTTTTGTGTTGCCCTGGCAAAAATATATATATCTTTATCCGATAAGAATATCTTATTAATTTTTATCATAATCAGCGATTGATGATGGTTTGCCATATTGGTAATATTACCGCATATATTTTTGTCATATTTTAGAGCACACAGTTAAAACTGCCAAGTATAATGTCACCAAAAGTTATGGAGCCCTAGCTATAAACGTCTACAACATTTGGCGTTAAAGTCATCAATGAGCTTCACAGTACTGATAACTAGGCCGAAGCATTTCAATTTCTTCACAATTATATGTGAGCCCAGCGAAGACGCAGATCAGCCCGCTCATCCACGCAGTCTGTTCAGTCTTTGCTGGCCCCATGACTAAGCTTTCGGCTGTTAGCTATCATTGGGATACACAGTAAAGATTCTGATGAGAGTGCATGAGTGTCCAGGCTAAAACAAGTCTTCACTGGGCACACATGTAAATCCTGCTCCTTCGCATTTTCATTAGTTTGAGTTTGCATGCAAAATACATTATTTCATTAGCTTGTATGCAAAATAAACAAAAAAATAAATAGAAAGAAAAGCAAAACTAAGAAAATGTTTATTAAACAATAGTAAAAAATGAGGCCATCTACGGGATTCGAAGTCATGTCTCTTCTGATGAGAAGCGACGTAGCCATTTCATACCAGACGACGTACGCCATGCAATCAAAATTAAAATACTTATTGGGTAGATTCTTCAAATCAGTTTGAAAGAAGGAAATTTTCCCCAAAAGAAATATGTTTTCATAATTTTGTGTGCCATTACGTTTTATGTACAGTACTATTTCTTTCAGTTTACCGCTTTGTCGTTTACAGACATCAGAAAGCAAACGCTGCCTGCCGTCACAGTAATGCACTTGAATGAAGTCCGTTTTATTTCCACTACACACCCAAATATGGTCAGGATGGGGTTAAGCGATTAGCGATTAATGGCCTTATTTTTTATGATTAGCGATTAAAGGCTTTATATTTTAGTCATTAGCAATTTTGGGGGGCTTAAAATTTAATAATTAAGTCTAAAAAATCCTAAATATACGTATTTTTGTGAAAATAGCTTTATCGATTACTGATTAAAGGGCTAAAATTTTAATGATTAGCGATTTTTGTTACCCCTATCCACATCCCCGAATATCGTGCCTAGACATTTTATTCGACAGAGAAAAGAAAATAAAACAATCTAATAACCTCCTAGTAGTGTAGGAAATGTTGGTTATGGGCCATTTCGGAAAATCAAGCTTTCCTGAGTTACCTAGAACCCCTAACATTTCCTCTACTACAACACATCCTGTCTTCTTAGTTTTTATAATACTTTAAAAGATTATTAGGGAAGTTTTTTCGCGTCTATTAGGTGTTTAAAGCACTTTAGAAAAAATCATCTGAAATTTCATCAAGCAAAAAATCCGACCGAGGGCAGGTGCATCTTTGATGCACCGAATAGGGCCGGCCTTGCCATCGCAGAGCAGATGGCTTGTGGGTACGGAGGTCGGATTTTGCATGAAATCTGAAACGATTTTATAAGAAGTGTAGCGGGATCCCTTTCAGGAACGATTTAAGATTTTTTTAGTAAATACCCGATCCCCAGTCCTTTTCAAAAATGATTTTATATATTCTCTTACGCCAACGCCGACAAAACAGCGTGTCTAATAGCTGTTTAAAGCACCATAAAAATTTAGAAGATTACAAATCACCCAAAAATATTTTATGCCCATATGCTAATGATGTCTTACTGTCTTCTAAAATGTACCTTTTATTGTCATAGCAAGAAAGGGTGCTTTTTGTTATTTCATAGCTCTTTATTTTGTGATTATGCGAATAAATTATTTCATGGAATGCATCTTTTGTGTAGAAATAAAAAATACATCTCGGTAATCATCAAATGGCATTATTTTTGACAACCCCTTTAACAACACCTTTACATTTTTAAATACATTTATCATCTAAATAATATGAATACATTTTACTTCTTAGGTCGACAAACTATTTGGTTGGTGTCCCAGCAGCCTCATCTTTCATTTTTCCATTTACCTTTTTATTTTCTTCAGGATAACATTTGCTATTTTTTGGATAATCGGAAGTATCAAGGAAGTATTTTTGATCTTCTTTTTCTCATACAAATCTTTGTAAGCATCTTCAGTTTTAATTTCATAAAACAAGCTGTCAGTGTCTGTAAACATTAATCGTATGTTCTTTCCTTCGTACTTATTTAACATGTAATTGTAATGGAAATCATACATTAATAGTTTGGACAAATCAAATATGGCCATTCCAACATAAATAGGTCTATTTAGAACTAATTGTTCTTTTATTCGATTAACTGAAAATAAGTTTAATGAAAATAAATCTTAATGACTTTAACTACCGTAATAAAGCCCTTACTGCCAAACTTCTTAGGCAGGACTATCGTTATTTTAAACTTCGTAAGGCGTTTTCGAAATTTTATCGCAGACACAGTGCCTTGTTAGAAAAATATAGCGTCAGTCTGAAAACACTTCTGCAACAAGGTATATCGGAACCCGAATTTTACGGTGACTTAGTGTACAGATTTAGAAAAATTGTTGGTAAATCTAACTTTTCGGAGCAATTCAGAAAACTTATTAACCGTTATAAAAGAATTGGCTATAGCCTGGATATTATGCGGCAGACTGCATGCCTAGTTGTCAACCCAATCATTGTTGATGGCTATGCTTCACTCTTTAATTGCACGACGGCGGTTCGGGACTCAGACTCAATGACGGCCTCTTCGTAAAACTTTAACCAGTGGGTTGGGGCTTGATGATATGTCTTTGGCTTGGTTCAACTATTGGTTTTCATTTACTCTGGCATACAATAGAATTAGCCATGAGTACTCGTCTTTGTTTATTATAGTGATTAATTTGATTTTTATGTTTTTGCTTTGATGCATTGACTGAGTTGGGAGCCTTTATGCGAACCGAATTTTTATGTATTTCTGTATTAAGAGTAGCATCGGGACCCAGGGTGGAGTTGGCTGGCTGTGAGGGTGCTTTAAACCCCCCGGTGGTTTGCTCTACCGACCGTTCTAAGGCAGTGGTCCCGGTGTTGGTCTTGCTCTTTGTTGCTTTGTGGTTTGTTCTGCGGGGCGGTTTGTTGTGTCATTTTGTTCTTGTGTTTTTCAGTCCTTTTGGTGTTGCGGTTGCCTCGCTTGGGGAAGAGAGAGCTAAGCTAATCTTAGTGCTTTTCGTACGTTTGTTCGGTTTGTGCTTGTTTAGATTTGTCGGTTTCCTCTTCCTCTTGGGGTCTGGGAAGGGCTGCGGTTTGTGATTGTGGCGCTCCCTGGACTTTTCTCTTACCTTTTTTTTATTAAACTTTTTACCAGATAGGAAATTGGCTTTTGCAGCATGTTTTATATATTTATTCTCTTTCTCAAATTTTCCATAGTTTTGCCAAAGAGAGAGTTATTAATCAGCTTAAAATAATCTTTTTCGAAATTATTTTTTGCTTTTGATCTCATGGTTGTAAAAAAAGCAATATATTTTTCTAACCAAGTCCATTCATTAAATTGAAGAACTCTGTGAATTTTAGTAGGTTTCATATCAAGTTCTAAGAACAATTCAAGATTTCTAATATGCAATGCATACTTCTCTTTATTAAAGAGAGTTGGAATCAACTTTGATGTTTTGTCACTTTGTAGATCAAACTTTTCTTTTAGATGTTTGCAATAAGGTGATAGCCATTCATCTTGAACCATTAGTTTTTCAGGAGCAAGGGGATAATCATTATGCAAATCATGTAAATTGTCGGGATACACTAAATCACATTCAATGAAATACCCAATATCTTGCTTCTTTTTAAATATGTTGTCCCATTTATTACTTTTCAACCATTTAACTTTACTTGTTGGCAGTGGCTGGCTCATTGCCCAACCAAAAAGATTATTAGAATCTAAATACATTAAATAAAAACTCTCTTTACCTTTATCATAATCACTCAGGTACTTATTATTGGGTTTTGAATATCTGTTAGCAATATAGCTTACACCCTCACGCAGACCTTTTTTTACCATTAGGTACATATCAATATCAGTTATTAATTCCAAGCTGGCACCTGTCACCTTTAACATAGCATCCCAAGCGAATCCTGGGCTGCTAAAATAATGAGATGGATCTAAGTTATAATATTGCATACCCGTCTATCTAAACATTTCAAAGACATCTGCGAGTATTAGAACATCAGTCGTTAGATAAAGTTAGTAGTAATCTCCCATCGTTTTTGCATTTAAAGGTTTTCCACCCAGTCTTATTTTCATATTATTATATATGCTCATGTCGTTAAGCCCTTTCATGTTTTTTTTTATTTATTTCCATATTATTATATATACTCGCATCTTTAAGTGTTTTCATGTTTTTTCTTTAAATTATATTATATATATATATATAAAAAATAAATAAACCTATATCTCCTTCCATCATTTTTAGAGAATCCGCTTTTTACGTTATTTTTTCCTTCACAACAGTATTTGATTAACTCAGGATTAATATTAAGGTCTTTGCCGGCTGCGTATATACTTTTATATTCTTTTCTATCGATTACATTTTTGTAATTATCAATTTCATTTGCAATAACCGATTTTCCTTTCATTTATAAAATAATATATAGTAATTTCTTTAAACCTAATTATATATCTCTCGTGAGGGGTAATTTACTTCGTCATTTGCCGAATAGTATCCACTGAGTTTGTAATGTTTCATATATCTCTCGAGGGGGGGGGGGGGTGAAACATAGTTAGGTTCTTTCTCAATTTTTAATATTCTGGAGAATTTTTTCTTTTTTTTTTTTTTTTTTTTTTTTTTTTTTTTTAGTTTGATTACTTCTTGTTCAGCAACATCTTTTCCTGCACTCATAATACGGGCTTCCGTAAAGGGTTGTTTAAAAATTCGGGTGTGCTTTGTAACTAGCTTTCTTTCTTCGAGTTTTGCGAATCTTAAAATAACAGTAATTCCAGCAGGAATTGCGCCAACTATTGCGATTGCTATCGGAACAGCAGGAATAAGAGCCGCGACTGCCCTGCAACCAATAAGCCAAAAGCAATTTGAATTGAAAAAGGAACTCCTCCACAAAGTCTATAACTCTTTCTATATGCCGCCGCATATTTATTTAGCTGTGCCAAAAGACAATTGGTTCTTTCAATTTTTCCATTATATTATATATTAATATTGTTTTATAAATTAATAAGATCTCCAAAAGGAACCCATGAATTATATTCATCAGAATATTCTGACCATTTTACAAGAGTCCTCTTCTTTTTATTGTCACATTTGAGCACCTTTTCGATCCTAAATATTTTTTTTGTTTAGCACGAGCCAATTCTTGCTGGTAAAAAGAACCCAATATCTTTCCATTTTCAGATATTTCAAATTATATGTCACAGGATTTGTCATGTTAACCTTATCTACAACAAAGATTTCCTTAGTCCAGTTTGGGGTATAACCCTTTTTCACATTTACTCTTATATTTACTAATTCGAACTTGATCATTTGGTTTGAACTTTGGAGCTATTCTTGTCTTTATATCTTTTAATGAACTGAAATAAACCCGCCCCTTGTTTGTCTTTTGACTTGCTTCTTTGGGGGTCATTTTGATAGTTCTGTGAAATGTATTGTTATATTTTTCTAAGATTGAAGGAAGAACATGTAGATATTTGTTTGTATTTTTTGCGGTAAAACGCTTCCACATTATATTTTTCAATGTTCTATTAAACCGCTCTACAACAACAGCTTTTCCCTCATTAAATGTATGATACATTAAAATTCCATTTTTCTCCAGGAGCTTCTTAAACTAACTATTGTAAAATTCTCTGCCTTCATCAACCCAAAGATTTTCTGGTTTTCTTTTACTGCTAACTATTACCTTTTCAAATGCTTAAGTGACAGAAGACCCAGTTTTATCTCTCACTGGCACTGTCCATGCATACTTACTGAAAATATCAATGATTGTTTAAAGATAGTTCATTCCTTTATTAAATTTAGCAAAAGAGGTCATATCAACCAAATCAGCGGACCATGTATTATCAATCCCAACCTCAATGACTGGCCTTTTCTGAAACTATCTTTTTATTGGTTTATGCAATTCATCGGCTAACGCGTCATTTGTGGTTTTTTCTTCTTCCCCAAATCAAGTTTATATTTTGTTCCGATAACGGGTTTCACTATTAAATTCTTTGTACCTTTTCGCCGAATGTTTTACTCTTGCTTTTTCCCATTTTTTTTTTTTTTTTTTTTTTTTAACATTTTTTAATCACATTCACTTTTTGGTACGCCATTTGAATAACAGTAATCAAGTTTCATGCAAATTTCATCAACTTCATTAGTTGATTTTCCTAAATTCTGGGGATTACCGGACCCGCAACATTTATATCCAGGAAGAGTCAATCTCTTTTTAGGCAACAAGGGCAACATTGCCTTGTAAATATCAATAGCTCCGCCATCTTTGTTGATTTTTTGTCACCAATCCACCGAACTAAACCAGATGCAGTGATCTTTCTTTAGTAACTCAAACAAGAGGCCCACGGGCCACGGGTTGCTCACCTGAGTGACATAGCCACTGCAGATATGCAGATGTTATGCAACATTTTTCCAATCCTGTCATCGCAACTAATGAAAAGATCATCATTTAAGCAGTTCTTTATTTTGAAGAAGAAGATATATGGCATGCCAGTCAATTGAGCGTGATCATTTGAACACTCTAAATGGCAGCCAGCTTGGATTTACGATCGGCACGATTTTAGCTATTTTTGATCTACTAGTCACCCCAATGCTTCCTACCAAGTTTCGAGTCAACTGGCCTTTCAGTTCAGGAGAAGAGGCGAAAAATAGATTTTCAAAATGGCTGCCATGGCGGCCATCTTGGATATCCGATTGGCACGATTTTAGCTATTTTTGATCTACAAGTCACCCTAATGTCTCCTACGAAGTTTGGAGTCAATTGGCCTTTCGGTGCAGAAGAAGCTAAATATAGATTTTCAAGATGGCGGCCATGGTGGCCATCTGGGATTTCTGATCAGAACGATTTTAGCTATATTTGATCTACAAGTTACCCTGATGCTTCCCACTAAGTTTCGAGTCAAGTGCCTTTTGGGTTTAGGAGAAGAAGCGAAAAATAGATTTTCAAGATAGACGCCATGGCGGCCATCTTGGATTTACGATCGGCATGATTTTAGCTATTTTTGATCTACAAGTCACCCAAATGCTTCCTACCAAGTTTCGAGTCAACTGGCCTTTCGGTTCAGAGGAAGAAACAAAAAATAGATTTTCAAGATGGCTGCCATGGCACCAATCCTGGTTTTACGATCGGCATGATTTTAGCTATTTTTGATCTACAAGTCACCCAGATGCTTCCTACCAAGTTTGGAGTCAACTGGCCTTTCGGTTCTGGAGAAGAAGCGAAAAATATATATTCAAGATGGCTGCCATGGCGGCCATCTTGGATTTCCGATAGGCACGATTTTAGCTATTTTTGATCTATGTCACCCCAATGCCTCCTACCAAGTTTGGAGTCACTTGGCTTTTGGGTTTAGGAGTAGAAGTAAAAAATAGATTTTCAAGATGGCGGCCATGGCGGCCATCTTGGATTTCCGATCGGCACGATTTTAGCTATTTTTTATCTACAAGTCATCCTGATGCTTCCTAGCAAGTTTGGAGTCAATTGGCCTTTCGGTTCAGGAGAAGAAGCAAAAAATAGATTTTCAAGATGGCCACCATGGCGGCCATCTTGGATTTCCGATCGGCACGATTTTAGCTCCTTTTCATCTACAAGTCACCCTGATGCTTCCTAGCAAGTTTGGCCTTTCGGTTCAGGAGAAGAAGCAAAAAAGTAGATTTTCAAGATGGCGGCCTTGGCGGCCATCTTGGATTTCCGATCGGCACGATTTTAGCTATTTTTGATCTACAAGTCACCCTGATGCTTCCTAGCAAGTTTGGAGTCAACTGGCCTTTCGGTTCAGGAGAAGAAGCGAAAAATAGATTTTCAAGATGGCGGCCATCTTGGATTTCCGATCGGCACGATTTTAGCTATTTTTGATCTACAAGTCACCCTGATGCTTCCTAGCAATTTTGTGTCAATTGGCCTTTCGGTTCAGGAGAAGAAGCGAAAAATAGATTTTCAAGATGGCCGCTATGGCGGCCATCTTGGATTTCCGATCATAACAATTTTAACTATTTTTGATCTACAAGTCACCCCGATGCTTCCTACCAAGTATCAAGTCAATTGGCCCAGGGATGTAGGAGGAGTAGGCTTTTAAAGCAATTGTTGACGCCGCACGACGCACGACGCACGACGGACGACGGACGACGCACGACGGACGACGGACATTGACTGACCACAATAGCTCACCATGAGCACTTCGTGCTCAGGTGAGCTAATAATAAGGATTGCGAGGGCGGGGTTGAATGTTTTTTTTTCGGGTTTAAAATCTAGATTATTAAACATTCCCATGGTTTATATATTATGCTTTTATTATTTTTTCATTTATTTCTTGATTTAATGGGTTCAAAAGTTTATACAAAATAGCATAAAATGAATTCACCTCTTGATATTTCTAAATAAAACACAAAACAGACAATAGTAGCCACAACGTACTGATTTAGGATCTTGATATTGCAGATTGTTAAACATTTTAATAAAACTCAGATTTTCAGGTGGCAGTAATCCAAATGGATCGACATACGTATCGTTTATATAACAAGTCCAGTTAGTGCCGGGCCCATGAGGGTCATCAATATTTATTATTCCGCAATTTTCATTTTTACATTGTTTTATTTAAAACGCCATCAAAGTTTTTTTTTTATTCCTGATTCATTAACCCAAAGATTTATATCAAAATTATTAATTGGTTTATATTCAAATGATTTTGTTTTAATTCTGGGTATTCTTCTGTATGTCCTTGACCGACTATCGATTTGTAGGTCTCCTTTTCCCCTTCGGCGGCTACCAATTTGAAGCCCGCCTTTACCTGTTATAACATTTATTACAGAAGAAATTAGTGAAGTACAAAAGTGGGTGAAATCGTCCATTCATATTTTGATTTTTGGTGAGAGAAATTGGTTTGCCTTTTTCAATCTTATTCTTCTATCCTTTTGTTAAATGTGACCCCAAAAAAGATAAGAGAAAAGTCCAGGGAGTGCCACAATCACAAACCGCAGCCCTTCCCAGACCCCAAGAGGAAGAGGAAACCGACAAATCCAAACAAGCACAAACCGAACAAACGTACGAAAAGCACTAAGATTAGCTCTCTGTTCCCCAAGCGAGGTAATCACAATACTAAAAGGACTGAAAAACACAAGAACAAAATGACACACGGAAAGACATACAACAAATCGCCTCGTAGAATAAACCACAAAGCAACAAAGAGTAAGACTAACACCGGGACCACCGCCTTAGAACGGTCAGCAGAGCAAACCACCGGGGGGTTTAAAGCACTTCCACAGCTAGCCAACCCCACCCCGGGCCCCGACGCAACCCCCAATACAGAAACACACAAAAACCCGGCCCGCACAAAGGCCCCCAACCCAGCCAACGCACCAAAGCGAAAACACAAAAATCAAATTAATCACCACGACAAACAAAGACGAGCACTCATGGCCAATTCTACAGTATACCAGAGTAAATGAAAACCAATAGTTGAACCACGGCGGGCCAAGCCAAAGACATATCGTCAAGCCCCAACCCTTTTTATTATGTTTATTTTCCGTGAAGCCGGTATGGTTATCATCCCTGATCCAAATAATTTCCCATATCCTGTTGATGCCAATCCCGAAAGAGCACCAGTTGCAAATAGAGTATACGATAGTTATGATCTCCCCATTGGTTGTTTGGGACAAATCTTATCTGATGTATTTTCTCCGGCTTTTTCTCCAACTTTTTTCATTCCCGACTCTAATGCTGCCTCTGCTGCTTTTGATGCTGCTTTTTCTACACCCTCTGTCGCTAAGTGAGACCCTATATTTAAAAAAAAAATATAAAAAATTCCTGATCCTTCAGTCAATGGATTATATTCTATCCGCGTTTCTGTCAAAGCATCATAATGTTCATATTCGCCTAAATTTTGGTTATGTCTCCTTTGTACTCCCATTATATTATCTATATATATTTTATTCTCCTTTAATGATAAAACTAAAACTTGTATCAACACCGTTTAGGTTTATTATTCTGCCAAACACATCTGTAATATATATTCTAATACTGTTAATGATTGTCTTGTTCACTTCGCAATACGAAATCCTTATTGGTTCTTTTGAAAATGGGTAACTTCTTGTAAAAGCTGCTGAACTCACTGTATAAATTGTGTCACTATAACTTCCATCACAGTGAATGTAAAGAGTGTCGATGCCATTCGTTATGTTCGGGACCTTGGTCCCAAAACTTAATTCCCTGATTATTTCCCTTTCAAAACCAATAAGTTCCTTAAAATTATTATCTCTTAGCTCAATTGTTATTAAGCATCTAAAACTAGTCAAATCAAATTCAATTTTAATTGGGCTATCTCCATTTGGTTCCATATCACCGTTTTCAATAAGAAGCTCCCGTATATAGTCAGAGTTCGGAATAAGAATAGCACCCATTTGTAAAAGCAATTATTTTATATTCTGTTCCATTTTGATATCTAATTATATCATTATTATATTCTTTGCTAACATTGTACCATGAATATGTCATTGTGTTTATTTCCTTGAGGCCTATAAATGCGCTTTTATTTCTATCTAATGTAACTGGCCGATCAAATAATGTTGTAAAGTCACTCGGTGTGTTATTAGAATTATTCACTCTTGCTACTTGAGATGAAAGCGTGATTGTTTGTTCCATTATATATTATATATCTATATTATTATTTTATGAATTATAATATAAAGATACTGTTGATCCATCTAAAAAAACCGAGTTGTAAGGAAAAAGACTCAACTCGGTGCTTTCACCGGCGTATTCAGCGAACCTGCCCCAAAAATTAAATATATTGCCCTCCACAAAGTCAAAATCATTTTTAATATGATGCTCTCGAATACTGTGTCGTAACTCTAATTGCGCATATTTCGGCGCACCTGGGAGGAGCCCGTGGATAAATCCAAAGAGATTACCGTCCGTTATCGGCCTGGTTATTAGCTCACTTGAGCACGAAGTGCTCATGGTGAGCTATTGTGGTCAGTCAATGTCCGTCCGTCGTGCGTCGTGCGTCGTCCGTCTTGCGGCGGCAACAATTGCTTTAAAAGCCTACTCCTCCTACACCTCTGGGCCAATTGACTTGGTAGGAATCATCGGGGTGACTTGTAGATCAAAAATAGCTAAAATCGTTTCGATCGGAGATCCAAGATGGCCGCCATGGCAGCCATCTTGAAAATCTATTTTTTGCTTCTTCTCCTGAACCGAAAGGCCAAGTGACTCCAAACTTGCTAGGAAGCATTGGGGTGACTTGTAGATAAAAATAGCTTAAATCGTACCGATCGGAAATCCAAGATGGCCGCCATGGCAGCCATCGTGAAAATCTCTTTTTCGCTTCTTCTCTTGAACCGAAAGGCCAACTGACTCCAAACTTGCTAGGAAGGATCTGGGTGACTTGTAGATCAAAAATAGCTAAAATTGTGCCGATCGGAAATCCAAGATGGCCGCCATGGTCGCCATCTTGAAAATCTATTTTTCACTTCTTCTCCTGAACCCAAAAGCCAATTGACTCCAAACATTGTAGGAAGCATCGGGGTGACTTGTAGATCAAAAATAGCTAAAATCATGCCGATCGTAAATCCAAGATGGCCGCCATGGCGGCCATCTTGAAAATCTATATTTTGCTTCTTCTCCTAACCCCAAATGCGAACTGACTCGAAACCTGGTAGTAAGCATCGGGGTGACTTATAGATCAAAAGTCGCTAAAATCATTCCAATCGGAAATCCAAGATGGCCGCCATGGCCGCCATCTTGAAAATCTATTTTTCACTTCCTTCCTGAGCCAAAAGGCCAATTGACTCCAAACTTGGTAGGAAGCATCAGGGTGACTTGTAGATCAAAAATAGCTAAAACCATGCTGATAGGAAATCCAAGATGGCCGCCCTGGTGGCCATCTTGAAAATCTTTTTTTTTTCGCTTCTTCTCCTAAACCCAAAAGCCAATTGACTTGAAACTTGGTAGGAAGCATCGGGTGGCTTATAGATTTAAAATGGCTAAAATCGTTCTGATTGGAAGTCCAAGATGGCCGCCATGGCAGCCATTTTGAAAATCTATTTTTCACTTCTTCTCCTGAACCGAAAGACTTATTGGCTTTAAACTAGGTAGGAAGCATCAGGGTGACCTGTAGATCAAAAATAGATAAAATCATCCCTATCAGAAATCCAAGATGGCCGCCATGACAGCCATCTTTAAAATCTATTTTTCGCTTCTTCTCCTGAACTGAAAGGCCATTTGACTCGAAACTTGGTAGGAAGCATTGGGGTGACTTGTAGATCTAAAATAGCTTAAATTGTTTTGATCGGAAATCCAAGATGGCTGTCATGGCGGCCATCTTAAAACTCTTTTTTTTTCACTTATTTTCCTGAACCAAAGGGCTAGTTGATTTGAAAATTGGTAGGAGCATCGGGGTGACTTGTTGATATAAAAATAGTTAAAATCATTCCGATCGGAAATCCAAGATGGCGGCCATCTTGAAAATCTATTTTTCTTTTCTTCTTCTGAACTGAAAGGCCAATTGACTCGAAACTTGGTAGGAAGCATCGGGGTGACTTGTAGATCAAAAATAGCTGAAATCGTTGCGATAGGAAATCTAAAATTGCGGCTATGGTGGCCATCTTGAAAATCTGTTTTGAACTTTTTCTCCTGAACCGAAAGGGCAATTGACTTTAAGTTCATTGGAAGTCAATATAAATGTTTGATACTAACAGGATCACTGTGACTTTCCGTACTTTCTTCCGGGTCTCTTGTGGGAGGCAGATTCAATATCCCGTTGTTACCTATATCAAGATTTGATGCCATTGACGTTTTTTCTCTAAGTATATCTTCTATTTTACCGATAGATCGATTCATTTTTCTTATTTTATTTTCTATATAGGTTTTATTTTTCCATTTACTTCTTCCTCAATAAGACTTTTCAGTTCAGCTTTAAAACTTTTATACCCTCTTCATTTGTTCTTATGTCCCTACTTGCCACTCGTAGAGATGTTTCTAACTTTTTTCTTTCTGAAGTATTCGTTTTAG
Organism: Anodontia alba; assembly: GCA_964016985.1. Classification (NCBI taxonomy): domain Eukaryota; kingdom Metazoa; phylum Mollusca; class Bivalvia; order Lucinida; family Lucinidae; genus Anodontia; species Anodontia alba. The sequence continues at coordinate 57,397,124 of OZ024827.1, read as the reverse complement.
TATCAAAGTCGATTTCTTCCATTACTGTTCTGTGCTTTCTATATTTTCCTCTGTTAATCTCATTTGCTCATTAATTCTCATTATTTCCTCTCCCACCTCATCTTTATTTCTATTAATCATTCTTTTACTTCTTTCAATGTCTTCTTGAAACTTATTATTCAACTCATTCAGTTTCTGTTGCAGTTCATCATTACTTACTTTTTTTACCGAATTTTTCTCAAATGCTCCTCTCAATGACTCAACTCTTTGGCGTATGTCTCCTCTATTTTTTTTTTTTTTTTTTTTTTTTTTCATAATTTCACTTTTATTACTATCAATGTCGGTCTTTAGACTCTCGCTCATTGTTTTTAATTCATTCCGTAACAAATGTAGGTCTACCTGGCATGCCATTCTATTTTCCTTTAATTTTTCCTGAATCGCTTTAATAGCATCTTTATTTTCTGATCCCACTGCCGAAAGGTCCTCAAGTTTATATTTATCTGCAAACCTTTGTAATCTTCTAAAAAGAAATCTCTTTGGAATACCATCCCTTGGGCCCGACAGATCCTTTAGATTTGTTATATTATTATTCCCCATGTCTAGGCTACTAAGAATATTCGTTTGATTCTTCCCTTTGTGAAGGTAATTAGCCATTTGCTCTTGTCTCACATACTCCGCGGCAAGAATACCAAAATTTATAATGCCTGCGGAATCTTCTTTACCTTTTTCATCAGTATGATTAAATATTCCCTTCTATATTAAATATTGCCATAAAAATCATTTTTTATTTTCTTATTTGTTTTGTCAAGATAAATAAAATTATATCTTTTATCAAATGCTTTATCATATTTATCTAATGGTATATTTTGTTCGTTGCATTTAGACATAGCTTCTTTCTTACTTGGTGCTTCAAAAATTATATAATGTGAACAATTTAATCTTATATCCTTTGGTGTTTTATAACATGATAAATTACGCAGCAATTCTTTAGCCTCCCTTGAATAAAATAATTAATAATATCATTTTAATTCTTTTCGCAAACATAATCATAAAAAACTATTACTTTTTGGCCAGAACTGTCCATTTCATCAACTGGAATAATCTCGTCGTTTCAAAACAATAGTATGTCTTCTAATGAAACCCCATGTTTGTCTGCAATTTTATTTAATTTTTCTGTCAATAGATTGTATTTATCATGTTCCAGATTCTTTGCATATAAATAAATTTTTGTCGTAATTTATCAATGGTTTTAACAACATATGAATCAATGTATTCGTTTTTCCCGTTCCTAATGCAGAATTCTCAGTTGTGTGATAATCATAGTGGCATCTCTTTATTGTCAGTTGCTGGGAAGATCCTTGCAAGAGTTCTACTTAACTGAGTGAGTGAACATCTTGAACAGTCAGGACTTCTACCAGAAAGCCAGTGTGGATACAGAAAGGACAGAGAAACAATTGACATGATCTTCAGAGCAAGGCAACTTCAAGAGAAATGCCAGGAACAGAACATGGACCTCTACATGACCTTTCTTGACCTTACCAAAGCATTTGATACAGTCAGTCGTGAGGGCCTTTGGAAATTATGGCGAAGTTTGGCTGTCCGACCAAGTTCATAGCAATTGTGAGGCAGGTCCACGATGCTATGCTTGCACGGATCCAAAATGATGGTGAGTTTTCTGATCCATTCCCTGTGAGAAATGGTGTCAAGCAAGGCTGTGTACTAGCCCAAACTCTGTTCAGCATGATGTTCTCTTCCATGCTCACAGCTGCTTTCCAGGATGGTGACAATGGTATACCTACTAGGTATCGCTTTGATGGGAAGCTTTTCAACTTAAGAAGGTTGCATACCAAATCCAAGGTGCAGACAGAGGTGCTAGACGAGTTCCTCTTTGCTGGTGGCAAAGGGTGCTCTAACAAAAGAGATGATGCAAACAAGTGTAGATCAAGTATCTGACTCCTGTGACAGCTATGACCTCACAATCAGCATCAAAAAGACCGAGGTGGTTTATCAACCAGCACCTGGTAAGTCTTACAAGGAGCCCACCGTTACAGTGAAAGGTCAAAGATAGTAAGTTGTAGACAAGTTCACCTACCTTGGAAACACATTGTCAAGAGTCGTGCACATTGATGATGAAGTCAATGCCAGGATTGCCAAAGCTAGTGTAGCATTTGGCCGACTACGTGGTAGTGTTTGGGATCGAAGTGGAATGAGGCTTGTCACAAAACTGGAAGTCTACAAAGCTGTGGTGCTGCCAACACTATTGTATGCATGTGAAACGTAGATAGTTTACTAACGGCACGCCAAAAGACTGAACCCCTTCCATTTAAGTTGCCTAAGAAAACTTATAAAGATTAAGTGGCAAGATAGGATTCCAGACACAGAAGTCCTGAAAAGGGCAGGGATGCAGAGTGTACATACTCTTCTGAAATTGGCACAGTTAAGATGGACAGGCCATGTTACCAGGATGCCTGAGGAACGTTTGCCAAAGAAATTCCTCTATGGAGAACTACAAATGGGCAAACGCTCCCATGGTGGTCAGAAGAAGCGATACAAAGACACCCTCAAAGCCTCCATCAAGGATTTCAACATACCAACAGAGTCGTGGGAACAAATTGCACAGGACCGAGCAAAGTGGCGAGGCCTCATCAGAAGAGGTGCTAGTGAATATGAGGCAAAAAGAATCGGCGAAGCCGAGCAGAAACGTGCACAGCGCAAAGCCAGAGCCCAGGCATCACCAACACTGTCTTGCTCTGACCTCTATTGTTCTATCTGCAACAGACAGTTTAGAGCTAGAATTGGTCTAATCTGCCAGCCATCTTAGAACGCACAAACAGCAGCATTTTTCGCATGTGATTAAGATTGGTCATTGTCAGTAATGACAGACTGACTATTATTAGTCCTGATGCACCTCATATAAGCATTCGAAAACATTGGTCGGGCATATAATCTTCTAACTGTTTGAATTGTTCTTTTGACCTCTTTATTTTATAATCATAATTTGGTACATTCATCTATAATATAACTACACAGAATAATGAAATTTCCATTTCATTTCTTTGCATATTGTTTCCAAATGTTTATCATACTTTCTCAAACTATGTTTGCCTTTTGGAAGATTAAAGTAATTAGCATAATCTTCCAGATCTAAAATTTTAAATCATTGTTTTAAAACATATGAATAACTGAGAGAGTTCTTCCTTTTCGATGGGCAGTGTTTTTTAAATGAACGCAAAATCTTTGTAATAGATAAATAATCCGCTCTTCCATTTCTCTTGATAAATAAATTGGCGGGGCTCCCGTTATTCTGCAATATATTTGTTGTACATTGTTATAATATGATGAGAGCCCGTGTTTTTTTTTAATATCAACTTTATTACTGGCATTGAACACACTTCTCGTAAATCATATTTTACAATATTTAATATTTCATCCCGTACGTCGCGCCATGCTTTAGCTTGTACGATCATAGGCATTTGAGCATGTTTTTAATGTGGTTTATTGATTTGTATTGCCCTCTATTACATTTTTGTTTTTTGTTCAATAATAACATCAAATTCAGTTTCACCACGTTGTTTACAAACATAACATCCTTCTGATTGAAATAACCCATTTTTTTTTCATTTCAACATGAGCACCATATTTTATAATGTTTATTACAGGCATAACAATTATAGTCAGTATAAGATACTGATGTGATAGTGTTTCTTTGTTTTGGCCACTGGCATAATACTGTATATCCCCCGTCTTACTTATATATTCTAAAAGCTTATCATTATCTCCCCGAATCTCACTCAGATAATTACGGTGATGTCATTGGATATTAGATGGACCTATTTTTTCTTGTTTGTAAATCCTATATATATAATAATAACTTTTATTTTATTTTTATGCTTATTTTATATAATGGGGGATATTATAAGCAAAAAAAATCGTTGTAAATTTAAATATGAATACCGAATATAACTCTATTGATAAAACAATCTTAAAATCATGCAAGCTAGTTATGCTATTATAAAACAAAATAAAACAATAAAAAAAAACTAAATTGGGGGATATTATATTATAATGAATAAAAAATGAAAGATTCTTTTTTAAAGCAAAATTAAAAGATTATGTTTCAAAAGAAGAAGCCAAACTTTATCAAAAAATATAAAAAAATAAAAAAAAATCCCTCTCCGGATATTCATCGAATCAAATTTTGTGAATATTTCTTATTGATTCTATCCGAAATTCCAGAGCACCACGCCCCAGATGAACATGAAGACGCTTAAAGAAATGATGACATATATAATTATAAACTAATGAAATAAAAAAAACAAAACAAATTTGGTGGTGATATAAAATTTACAATCGTGAATCCAAGTCCTGATGAAATAAAATTCAAAGCCAAATTAAATGGCGACATAAAATTCAAATACAAAAAACCTACCTAGATTATAATGCGTTTAACCATCTGTTAGATAAATGCATAGGATTCCATAGATACACAGGAATAAAAATATCGCTTGACTATTATATTAAGAATATAAACCCTAAAGAAGTAAAATTTACCAACAAACTGTGGATTGAATTTAATATTGGGAGTATGAAACGTGTATAAAACGTGTGTGGCGTTATTTAGACTGCAACAATTATTTATTATTATAAAAATAAAAACTTGTAACTTTCTAATTTTTCATGGCGCTTTAAACAGCTATTAAACACGCTATTTTGTGGGCGTTGGCGTAAAAGAATATATAAAATCATTTCTGAACAGGACTGGAGATCGAGTATTTACTCAAAAAATCTTAAATCATTCCAGAAAGGAATCCCGCTACACTTCTTATAAAATTATTTAAGATTTCAATCAAAATTTGACCTCTGTACCCTCAAGCCATCTTCTCTGCGATGGCTTGGCCGGCCATGTCCGGTACATCGAAGATGCACCTGCCCTACGGTCGGACTTTTTGCTCGATGAAATTTCAGATGATTTTTTCTCTAAAGTGCTTTAAACAGCTAATAGATGCGAAAAAACTTCCCTAATAATCTTTTAAAGTATTAGAAAAATTAAGAATACACGATGAGTAGTAGAGGAAATGTTAGAGTTTCTGGGTCACTCACGAAATCAAGCTAAGCTTGATTTTCCTAAGAGGCCCAGAACCAACATATCCTACACTAATCCACCTAAATTTAGAATAAACAAATACAATACATTGTCGTTTTTCTTTTTTTCTTTTGTGTGTGTGTGTGTGTGTGTGTGTGTGTGTGTGTGTGTGTGTGTGTGTGTGTGTGTGTGTGTGTGTGTGTGTGTGTGTGTGTGTGTGTGTGTGTTTAACGTAAAACCATCGTCGTCAGTGACACAGACCTGTCAGCAGTCGGCGACTGTTGGAGTGGCGTCCCTTGTCTGACATAAACTCCCATGTAACGTAATTTCGGAAGCGGTGTTTCTTGCCGTCGATTTCATCGGCATTTATGATGAAATTACGCAATTATTACTTATCCTATGAGCATTATCTTTTTCATTCTGGACGAACCTGTTTTAACTTGCTTATCTTTCTTTAAAAGAGCAGAAAAAAAAAACCCATAGACATCACCAGCAGAATACAACGAAGAGTCTTATATAATTATATAATTACATTTTGTTTTATTTGACCATAAAGCCCAAATGCAACATCTTGATTTTTAACCGAATATTCATTTATTCATTTAAGAATCATTTTACCAAAAGCCATGGTATTGCATAAGGGACATCATATTTTTCATTTGACTTTTACACCAACCTATGAAAAAATGTCAGGCTTTAGAGGATTCGTCTTGGCAGTGCTCTGAAACATTCTAAGCAATTTCGGTAAATATTTCATGCATAGCTGTGGAGAAGAAATATTATTTAACATTAAAACGCACAAAATGAAACGAATTCCGTGGACTGCTAACAGGGTAGTAAACTAGTATTCGTGAATTCAGCCCCTTCAGTTTATCCAACGAACTTCACTGGTGATTTAACAGAGCAACATATATTCATAGATGAATCACTGAAATCAAAACATATATTCATAGATTTGATTTCAGTGTTTGATAGATGTAAGACAAGACGTTAATATTTTGACAGTTCTGTTGTTAACAAGTAATGTTTTTGTATGGTGTATTGTAGAGCCCAGGTAACTTGGTAAACTTTGGGGTCGGGGATGGTGGTGGTTGGGGTCGGGGAGGGGGTTTGTCGTAGCTACCTCCAGCCAACTTGATAATGAAAAGATTATATTTATTAATAATGGATTTCATTTTCAAGTTCAAATTATCTGAGAAACTATAGATATTCTAAAACTAGGTCGTTAGATACACAAACAAATATAAAATGAAGGCACTTCCTTTTATCAACACCGCATTTTTAAACAAAAAAAAGGTAAGAGAAAAGTCCAGAGAGTGTCACAATCACAAACCGCAGCCCTTCCCAGACACCAAGAGGAAGAGGAAACTGACAAATCTAAACAAGCAAAAAATCGAACAAACGTACGAAAAGCACTAAGATTAGCTCTCCCTTCCCCAAGCGAGGTAATCGCAGTGCTAAAAGGACTGAAAAACACAAGAACAAAATGACACAAGGTAAGACATAAAACAACTCGCCTCTTAGGATAAACCACAAAGCAACAAAGAGTAAGACTAACACCGGGACCGCCGCCTTAGAACGGCCAGTAGAGTAAAATAAAAGGTAAGAGAAAAGTCCAGGGAATGCCACAATCACAAACCGCAGCCCTTCCCAGACACCAAGAGGAAGAAGAAACCGACAAATCCAAACAAGCACAAATCGAACAAACGTACAAAAAGCACTCTCCCCAAGCGAGGTAATCGCAATGCTAAAAGGACTGAAAAACACAAGAACAAAATGACACAAGGTAAGACATACAACAAATCGCCTCGCAGAATAAACTACAAAGCAACAAAGAGTAAGACCAACACCGGGACCACCGCCTTAGAACGGTCAGTAGAGTAAAACACCGGGGGGGGGGGGGGGGGGGTTTAAAGCAGAGAAACTAGGGATCAACATCTTTGTTGGTTTGAATCCCTATTTATTACATTTTTATTCGCAATAGAAGATAGCAAAAACTGTTTCTATTACCCCTTGATAGGTAAAGTGCAAAGCAGACAAAATTCTAACCAGGTCCTACTAACTGGAACCCTCTGTTTGTATCATTGGCTCTCGGTGGAATTTAACTGATATTTAACTTTCAATGTTTCTACGTTCACATGAAAAATTTATTTATTTCATTTATTTTATTGCACGAAAATATGTCTTTTTAGAAATTTGGAATTTATTGATATACGACATATATTTATGCATTATTTTCCCCTGTTACCCCATGTTATAATGTAACAATAGTAACATGAGGTCCTGCATAGCTCATCAGAGTTCAAGCCAATGTATAATGAAATATAGGCCTAGCGACCACCATAAATCAAGTCCAAACCATTTGACACAGTTTAATGACACTTGGTAGGATTATAGAATAGTGCGAGGTAGAGTTGTTC